>MU224529.1:961996-975267 GCA_018584345.1 Thuja plicata
ATTTAATCTTCCTTTTAATTGAATAAAATTTATCTTATTTAATTAAAGTAAATTTCTCCCTTTTAATTAAATAAAATTCCTCTTATTTAATTAAATTCAATTTCCCCCATTTAATTAAATAAAATTCGTCTAATTTATTTAATTGAAAGAAAACCCTTCTTTTAATTAAATAAATAAAAATCCCCACTTAAAGCACTTTATTTGATGAAAAAAGAAATAAATTAAAAAAAAATCCCCTTTTCATCACATCTTCCTAAGTGGTGGGTTTTTGCCTCTTAATCTCAACCATTGATCAATTCTTTTTGCCTCTTAATCTCAATCGTTCACTTTTCTTTATAAGGAAATCTCTCATTCTCATTTTCATATTAGGTTTTCATAGTATTGTTATGCTGCAGGTTTGGAGAGCAATTTTGGAGGAGCATTTGAGCACTTTGGCTTGGATATTGCAACTTCTCTCTTCTTGTCTTCTTCTTCTTGCATTCATGGCTACTCATGTAGATTAGATTCATGTTTATTTTCATAGATTAACCTTGCATTTGTATTTCCTTTCATAGATTGATCATGCATTGTTATCATTTAGATTAATTTCCTTTTATGCATTGCAATCATATAGAGTAGATCTCATTTTCATGCATTTGAATCTCTCATTTCATGGTGTACTTGCACAGGCACTAACTAGGTCAATTTGAGGGCCTCCATTTCACACCTTTGCACTCCATGACTAGAGAGCTATGGATTGATATTTGAGGCCCCATTCTTGAGCAACCTTGGATGGAATGATTCATAGAAGTGTGTCAACATTTTAGCACACAATAACTTGGTAATTTCCAAATTCAAAACATTTGCCAAATGTTGTGAAAGAGGAAGAAAAAGAATCATATCTCTATTACTATAAATAAAAGTTAGAAAATGCATTTGATTTGTTACACATCCCCTTGAACAATCATTATAGTTCTTAAGAATCTTCAAACATGTATTGATTTCAACACTCCAACAAAATAATATTTAGGCTTGTTGTAAGAGAAATTATTGCGAGGGATGTAGACCATTTCCATCATTATAAACATCTATAACATTCTTGTGAAAATTATTGTTGATGCCATCTTAAGAATACACTCGTAATCCAATAATGTGAACATGTCAATCCTACAATAATAATGAATCCTAACATTATATTGCGTGCTCTTCAATTTATTTACCTCCCAACCGTAGGACTCTTATAATCTCATCCCCAATCTCCGCTTGTTAGAACTAAATCTCATTCCCAAGGCTAGGCTTGTCATCATGCAAATGAAATTAGTTGAACAATAGATTGAGGAGAGTTAAAGGCCAACTCTTCAAGAGTTGCTTTCATCTCTTGTTCTTTGAACTCAACTTAGACTTAGGAGGGCATTCCCATGAGTATAGCTTAATAGGTATTAAAATCACATAAAATGAACAAATCTTGAATATTAATAATCAAACCCAACCTATTTATTCGGTTCCAAAAAAGTTCACTAAACCAAGAACCTAATTGCCTCAAAACCTTTAGATAATTGATATGATTATACAAGCATGATCCACATAAAATATATCTACTTATGTTCACTTAAGAATAATTGTTTTATTAAATTGACAATTATGGTTGCATATCAAGGACTCACTTATTACTACTCTATTGATTTATGTTCATATATGACATCATTTCATATATTCATGTGTAATAGGAAAAAAGATTAGGTAAAAGCACAAAGTTATTTTACACTTTTGACTAACTTATCAACGTAAATAAATTTAAACATTTTGAATTAAAAATCAACTTACTAATATTTTTGAAATATTAAAAAATAAATATATTTAAGATATCTATATTTATTAGAATATAAATATTATAACTAAAATTCATTACCCTAAAAGTCGGATTCTAACTTAAGGAGTGCCCGTTTCCTGCCTGCTATGAAACCCTAATTCTTGAGCTGATGCCGAGGGATTTGTGCATAAGGATTATTTCTGGCAGTTTCTCTCGGCCCTCTTGCCCTCTGTTCGGATTTGTGCTGAAGGATCTGTTGAATGAGGGAAGTTCGTAAGGTGCCCGCGTATACAGATTCTAAACTCGCCCTTTTGCCACGATCGTTGGATTGGAGATGATGAAAAAGGGCAAGCTTCATTCAAATTCTTGTACGGAGGTCATTGAGACTGGTAAATCTTCTAATCTAACCTGCATGATGCTCTATTCCTCTGAAACCCTTTGTTAGTTTTACAGAAAAATGTATTGAATGAAGTAGCATATTGTCTTGAAAAAGGTTTTATTTACAACATCAATGATCTCTGGTCCAATCTGCGAGATCTGCACTTGTACAGAACGCCTACATCGAATTTTGGTGTAGTGGCCCTCATAATCCAATGCTGGTGTTTGAGGCCCTGTATGCTATTTCCTGTTTTAATATGCTTAACAATTATAATTTTTTCTTTGGAAATTTTTAAAATAATGTAGTGAGATTTGTAAAGGATAGATTATAGTTTGACCTTAATATTGTATTGGTTATTATAGTCTTCTCATAATCCAATGCCGGTGTTGAGGAAACGAGGCTCTGTATGCTATTTCCTATTTTAATATTCTTAACAATTATAATTTTTCTTTGAAAATATAAAACAAATATAAGGAAATTTGTAAAGGATAGACTATTTAGAGTTAATTATAAGATAAAACATATTTTTATATTTTAATATAAATAATTAAAATCGAAAATAATTAAATATCAAGTAATATGAAATTTTGATAAGAACACTTAAATTACAAGGCCTGTAGAGCAGCAAGGTTGATTTTGTATCTAGGTTCCTGCTAAGACTGGAAGAAGAGTCTTAATTTTGTGTCTAGGAAATTAGAGGAGAAGAACAGTCTTGATTTTGTATCTAGGAAATTAGAGTATCTCTAGTATAAGTAATGTAGACATTTGTAATAACAGTTGTGATTCAATGATAAAATATGACAGTGCTCGATACGATCAGGTGTAGGAATACGAAGTTCAACGATAAGGTGTAGGAATACGAAGCTCAGTTGTCAAGCAGAAGTCACTGCTCTTGCTGATTTGAAGACTTCCGCTCTTGATGATATACAATAGCATTTATCATTAAAGCAGCAGAGTAAGGAGAAGCCTGAAAAGCAAACTTGGAGCTTCGTCTAGGAAAAAGAGATAAAGGGTGAGAAATCATGTTTGTATTGTTGTAAAGTTTACATAAATAGTCAAGAAACTATAGTGGCATTATCAAAGTGCAAAGAAACGTAAGAATGCATACAACAAGAGACCATATATGAGGCGTAATAGGTTGTATAAAAGATTTTCCAAGCATCACAGATCTTTTGCAAAGTTATCAAGAGGTTTGTGTCAAAGTGAGAAGTCTCATAGGCCTAAAATATAATCTAATGTTGGTAGATATTAATTTCTACCATCAACTCCATCATCTGAATTAACTACACTCTCTAGAATTTTCTTCCACCAACGATGTGTGGTCAAACTTTGCATTTAATTTGGAAGCTTCTCATCCTCCATCGAGATGCTTCTTCCATCAACTCCTGCCGAACATTTCTGCTGCAGCAATAAAAAGTTTATATTGTGTTGTGCCGTAGCACATTAGTTTCCCCTGTTTTATCTATTGCCTCTGCCCACTTCATCTAATACATCAGTTGAAGGCAAAGTTAATGGAATAGTTGAAGGATCCATGTCTGTTCTTTACAAAGGTGTTGAAAACCCTATACTTTTGTTGAAATCAGACTACAGGTATGGGATAGTCTGAGAGAAGTGTGCATCATGAAGATAATGATTTACACCGTCATCATGAAGATAATGATTTACTTCGTAAATTTTTAAACTCTATACGAAGCCACATTACCCCTTAGTGGAGCCAGTAGTTGGGCATGTTGAGTGTTCAAGGCAGTTACGTGTTTTGCATATGTTTCCACACTATGCATAGATGCCTATCGTGTCTTTTAAGCTCAGGCGGGAGGATGTTTTTCTCTTTATGTTGAAACAGGGGAAGCCACGCTGGGGGCCTGGAAAGAGCTGGAATACTGACGATGCAGAATTTGGCTTTATGCCTTCCTTAACGAAACTGGATATGTTTCCATGCAGAAGTGGATGGAGGCAGCGGAAGGTTAGGAGCCTATGTTTTCTACAATGTTGCAACTAAGACATTTCAGAAGCTCAATAATGGGGAAGTTTTGAGGACATCCGAACCCTCTGCCCAAACTCTTTAGAGAACAAAAACCCAAAAAGCACCAAAGGCTATTCTTTCTAAGCTCTGTTTTCTGACATTAATTTAAATTTGTCAGTTTTAATTGATAAAATGAAAATAATATTTTGATTATAAGATAGATTATTTTTCTTTGCACTTTGCCCATATTTCCTTACAACATCATTTCACAATTTCTGTAGAATCTTCAGAAAATTCTTATGCAAGTCTTTGAGCAGCTTGACGCAATTTCTGTAGAGCCTACAGAAAATTCTTATGCAAGTCTTTCAATAGTGGTCAATATCTATTTGGAGCTAGCGTATATGGTGAGAGTGTTTTATAAGTTCCTTTATTCGAAATCCATTGTCTTCTTAAATCGACAGAAATCTACATCTTGTCTGGTGGACCAAATCATCTAATCCCAAAGGGTTATCGGGATCCTACTTTTAGGGATCCTGAAGGCATGAAAGCTAGATTTGAAGGGATAATATTATCCCAGCAGAAAGCTGGTTGTTTAATGGCTACATTTCACCTAGAGTTATGTAATTGAATTTTACAAATAGTAACGTAGGAAGACAGTTGCTTCAGGTTACAGGGCAAGGAGCCCTTCCTGGAGCTCTTCAGTAGCAGCTCACCTGCCACTAACTTTCAGTAAAAGCCAGTGATAAAAGAACAAGAACACAAAAAACTTATAAAAAGAACAAGAACACAAAAAACTATATAAAGAAAATTATAAAAACTTTAGCACATTGCTGCAGAATGTTTATAGCCAACAAATGCTACCTTACGCATATACCAATTTTTTATACTGTCATACACCACTTTCCAACAACACATGTCCATATGTTGCCTGTACACGCCATCTCTGTATGCAGGGCCTCGCCCAACTGTCCGGGCTCTTTTTTGTTC
Source organism: Thuja plicata (assembly GCA_018584345.1). Lineage (NCBI taxonomy): Eukaryota > Viridiplantae > Streptophyta > Pinopsida > Cupressales > Cupressaceae > Thuja > Thuja plicata. Next base: position 967,115 of record MU224529.1, read on the forward strand.
TGACAATCTCATCTGTCTCGACGCCTTGTCTAGCTTGGGTATTCGCTTTTCTGGCCGACATCTGTCAGGGCCGAAGAAAGCCCAATCAGGTCAAACAAAAATATGTTTAATAAATTTAAGCCCTAAAAATCATGCACTTTTCATCATTGAATATTAGCATTAAATCAAACACAAAAAAAAAATGGCAATTGTGTTTAACTGTATGCGCCCTCTGTTATAATTCTGGCTTTCTGGCAGCAAGTAATAATCCGAACCATCAAGCGAAATTATGTTCTGACAATCTGCAATGACAGAGATCTAGTGGGAAGGGCATTCTCTTGTCTCGGAAATTACAATCCTTATGCTGTCAGTTTGTAGAGGCCAATAACAGCCTACCAAATTTCAACTTGTTATCTTTCAAACACGTTTTAATCTTCAGTCTTCAATGCAAATTAGCAGGAGCAAAAGAGAGTTACTGATTCGCTGCAAAAAGAATCATTTTAATCTCTGGTTAATGTCAGCCCTTCCGCTATAGTTCAATCTTCACAAAGCAAATTAGCAGGAGCAAAACCGAGTTCCTGATTCATAGGAAAAAATGTTTTGATCACTGGTTTATGTCAGCCCTTCTGCTATATTAACTCATTTTCTTGATCTGGAGTTTAAAGTAATTTGTAATTTGTACCCAATATTATGAATTGTGAGAATATTATATCTTTAATATATAGATGCATTCGACTATTATTAATTAGGTTACAAATTTTATCACCCATTAGTCCCTGCTCACTGTTCTGTTTCAGAACATGGTGTAACCGAGTAGTGCTATAATTATGTTTGTGCAGCCTTATTTTTTTCCTCGGGTATTATAGACATTTTGTATCTGTACATGTGAATGGTATTTGTTTCGGAACCAGCGTGGTGCCTTTATTAGGGATTTGTTGCAACAGGGGTGAAATATAAATCTTCCAACACATAAGAGATAGGTTGTCTAGAAAGTTTAGATGTTTTGTAGTATCTTAAGCGCAGAGTATAAAGTAGTGCTGGGCGATGTTCTTCATATGATTTGACAAGATTTTCAATCGCTCTAAATGGATTTAGTAAAGTCCTATTTGTCGCTAAATATGATGTCCTGAGCATCCAATTTGGAAAAGTTCCCAAAATTGATGGTCAATGGGTTTCTTTCGAATAAACAGAAATCGAAATTAAATTGAAGGATGGACTCGTGGCTACAATAATATCAGGAGACAAAATCATATTTGCAATTCAGTTTAAGCCTTCAAGGTATAAAAATGAGAGCAATAAAATTTGGCCTCAGATTTCAAGCTTATGTCAGTTTTAATACAGAATAGATTAAATTAAATATTAAAATGTAACATTTTAAATTATAATTGAAATAATTAGATAACATATGTAGAATATATAAAAAGGTAAATTGTACATTTTCTTTCTAAAACAAAGTATAGAATAAATCATTCAATAATACAACTGAAAAATTTCTTTAGTAAAATGCACATTACATAATATTTATGTCTGGGTTCAGATTTATTGGATTTTACCCATTGAACAATCTCCTACTTTATATTAATGTATAAAATAATACTGATTTCTGCTTTAATAAAGTTATTTAGAATCTTTTCTTTTTAATTGATCTAGTCTTGTGATTAATTTTATCCCATTGGAAGAAACATAGGTAGATAACATCTAAATTTGTCCTTTCTTATAGGAAAAAAACATGCTGTAAAAATGACAGAATATGGATATACATCTTGGGTTGGAGATATCTTTAAATTTGTGGAGATGGCAGAAGATAACTTTAATAGATTCAGAAACAGAGGTAATCTTTTTTGTTATATAAAGTATTTAAGATATTATATTGATCACACGTTTCTCATTTTTATTATGTTACTTATATAAAAAATATCAGATTGGGAGATTGTTGTCCAAATTAGTTGGGAAGATCTATTGGGTATTATGACACTGTACAAAATTTTCAGGTATGTGACACTTCTGAAAATCGCGCTACACAATTAACAGTTTTGTTTTGCATTTTTTGAATATTTGAAGGGTAGTTAATGAAATGACTAGAAAATTTCGTGGGAAGGAAAAAAAATTGATGATGAATAGGTTATGATAGTATGAACAGTGCTTGAATATTGTCATTCTTTTCATGCTGGTTAACAAATAGTGTATTTTCAAGTGAGATATTATCAACTAGAGTCTTGAGATTCTATTGTAGAACGCTTTAACATTCCTAGATGCTTTGTTGCCAAAGTGCCATATCTTTTTATTTTGACTTATTGGTTAATAAAATGTTGAACGACTAACAATAAAAACCTTAGAGATGAGCTTTGGATTTAATTAGGATTAGAGAACTAACTAGACAAAAGTCGAGGCCTCTCTACCCAAAAAAAAAAGTCCAGACTTTACTAATTGGCAAAACAATGGAAATAAGAGCTGCAATTTTTTTCCTATCCTTTTAATGCTATTTACTTTGTCTCGGTTCATATAACCATCCATTGAGAAAATGTCATATTGTCAACTTGTAATTAAATATCTTCTCCAAAAAGGTTATATTATCTATTTCACTTAAAATCAAATTTTGAACTTCATTTTTTCATAAAAAGTTATTTATAGACGGTTAAAGCAAGAAGATGAGTCTACTTCTCGTGGAAGTTTTGGACTTAGCCAAAAACACAAAAATGAGTCGAACTAAATGGGATCCCAAGCCTAAATCTATGGGTCGAAATTAGCCAAAAACACGAAAATGAGTCATGAAATGGGATCCCAAGCCTAAATCTATGGGACGAGATCTCGATTATTTACTTAAAATCAAAATTTCAACTTCATTTTTTCATAAAAAGTTATATTCTCCATTTCACTTCAAATCAAATTTTCAACTTCATTTTTTCTTAAAAGTCTATTTATAAAGCAAGAAGATGAGTCCACTTCTCGTGGAAGTATTGGACTTAACCAAAAATAGGAAAATGAGTCGAACGAAATGGGATCCCAAGCCTAAATCTATTTGAGATCTCGATTATTGTGATATTGCTATCAGGATTTAACTGTGTAGTTTTTGAGTCAAACTCATTGACCCATAATTCATGAGTAGTGGTTCAACATGAACCCATCTCAATTATTTCTAAATAGGAATTTGTCTTTTTGTTTTTGGAAAAAGGGTGGTAAACTTTTTAATGTAGTTTGTGACGCTAGCACAACATGCCCTATGGGTCCACGTGAAACACTTTTGACCCGAAGCTATGAACCAGTGAGACCACAAATGGAGGACCTTATCCCCATATAACAAAGATGAGGCCCAAATCTGCGAGCACATTGGATCAACAAAGGCACAAGCTGTCATATTCCCTGTTCAAAACTCTAATTACACTGTTTCCTTTTTGGAAATAAGATTTAATAATAAACAAATAATAAAATTAAAATATACTTATAATTATGATATACATAATTATAAGTATAATTGTGTTGATAAAATTAATTGTAAAAATTAATATATGTCACTAATCTTTTTGGTCCCCCAAAAAACATAGGGCGTGCGCCATATATGGCATACACCATATGTTATGGTGTGTCAAGCCTAAGGCTTGGCAACACCAAGCCTATATGGCGCATACTCGTCCACCATATGACAAATATAATAAATTTCAAAAACATATCCTAAAATGCCATTTCATTTTCACTTGTAGCCGTGACTTGCAAAGAGGAGCAATGATTTAGAAGGGTGTATGTCATTTCTTGAGCACCATTTTCTCTATTGGTGTGTTTGATCATCTCAAAAATGTCGTGAAGACGTTGAGGAGGTCGAAGAGGTGAGTCACTTTACGTTTTTAGCTTCTTTTTTTGTTAAAATATATGTTTAATAAGGATTTTAAATGAAATTTTATTTAAATTTTTAGCAGATGTAAATCCACCTCAACAAAATCTTGAGCCAACTCCTCATGAAGAAGTTCATGAAGAAAATGCACCTCAACCTCATCTATCAATCGAAAGACATCCACCAAAAACACAACAATTTTTTTAAAAACCATAAAGAGAATAATAAAAAATAATTAGAGTTTTTGATTGGCAGGCTGAAACAATCTATTGAAGCAAATTCTCATAGGGCATCACTTGACAATTCATTGGAATCAATTTTGACCAATGTAGGTGCTGTTAGTGGGCAACTAAATATATGGTTTAACAAAAGAGAAGAGAAAAACAATACTATGCAAATATATTATCATATGAAGAAATTATAAAAAAGAAATAAAAAACAAAAGTGACATTTGTTATGTAATGTCGCCTTTTTGGCTAAGTTCGGAAATAGGGACAATTATCTAGAATTCCAAGTCACAAGGAACTTCTTTCCTTGAAATCCTATTTACAGCTATCAATTATGTCTCGTGAATATTTAAATGGTGTAATTGATATTATCATTATTCCAATAACAATATGTAAATAGAGATCATTGTTATATCTTATATAATATGGAGGATAGTGCAAATTGATCTTTATCCAAGAATTTATTAGCCTTATCTAATATTACAATAGAGAATGTGTTTGTCAACTTCTTCTTTACTTGCTTAATAGCGATCAGATTGTTGTATCTGATATGTTCCTTAATTATATGCTGACTAGTAATCGCATATGGCAATCCAATTGCTATTTTTGATCTGATCTTTATAAAATGTGCAATGATGACTGAATGTTGCTTATAAGAACAACAATGTTGTCTCAGATACGGAATTGAGATACTTGCAATGTCTGATATCAATATTGCTTAACAGTGATATGATTGTTGTCTTAAATGTGGATGTAAAACCTTGCAACAATGGTCTGATGCTGTATCTGATATATATTTGATTATTGCTTGCAATCAATGGTGTTGTAACAAATGTATAACTATGTGCTTGCAACCAATTTGTGCCTGAGAAGGCAAAAACTCGATATGAACAAATCCCATTGGTTAGAATAAAGAGATATTCAACTTGATGCTTGGATCGTTGAAGTGAATGTCTTCTTATATCGTGTGACAAGACATGATGCCAACATACATGACTTATAGATATTTCTTGTCCTTATTAATAACCCACCACTTCATACCAATCGATGTATGTGATTGATTGTTTAACTTTGTCTTATAATTAGTATACTTAATAATTGGTGCTTGTTGATAACTAACTATCATCGTTCATTTTAACAATAAACTTGGACCTTAATATTGTTTATAACTACTTTAATCGTCGGTGATTAGTAATTGCTCATCAAATTTTCCCTTGGTCAATATCCCTTTTATTAGCGAGAGTAGCATTCCTTTGGCCGTTGCCTTAATATCAGTGATAAGTTAGATATGTTGGATGTTACGGTTATAGGCTCATATGACTTGGTCAATGCTTATCATTCCTTCTTCTAATGTATATCGATTCTTTAATCTGAGTTTATCAGATGTTTACCTTTATAGTCGCCGGTTCCTGTTATCTTAAATCTTACTTATATCAATCTCCATGTCACTTTTTTGGATCATTATCTGTTTTAGTCTTCGTCCATGATCAATATCTCTTAATTGTTCGTTGTCCACCTATCGTTTATTAACAATCTCGTGGCACATGGAGGATAAACACGACCTGCTTGTCTTTCGTATGCCTTATATGTCTTCAATATTGATTAATGATGTCGTTAATCATTAGAACTCCCAACATATTCATTTTGCTGGTGTGTTTATTGCTAAGGAAAGGGACCAATAGTGGTTATAGCTAACTTCACGCATTCAATTGAGGTACCAAACGATGTTGACTTTCGCCGAATTTTTTTGGGTTGTTTTGTATGCGCCTTAACTGCTTAAAGCTAAGGTTTGAGCTTCTCACCAATAACGGTCCACTCCACAGAAGCCGTTATGTGCACATATGTCTAAAAGTGGTCAAAAAAGGTGTCGACCAATAGTAGACGCATTCATCACCTTTAGTAGTTCATAAAATGGCCGATAAACACTTAATAACCCCCCAATATGAAATATAAAAAATGCCTAATTTAAAGTGTTTAAGTTGTTTTTTTGGTTCATGTGTTCTTTTTTGAGGTTAGGAAAGTGGGGGCATAAACATCCCATTTCACCACATGTGGTTCATTGTCGGCCACGTAGTTGTTAACGAAGGTGCCCTAAAAACATGGTTTTTTCACCAAACTTTATCATTTTTCATTCCTCCCGCCACCGTTTTTGGTCCACACTGCTTTGCAACCATCGCCGTCGACTGTGTAGGTAGCGTTTTCGACTTCAATCATGCTTCCTTTCTTGTATGCACAGCTACAGTTTTTGAAAATTATTGTCTCGCTGCCTTGTCTTTCATCAAAATGTTAATATCTCGACGAGGGTCTATATATATATAGATTGATTATCCGTGTGACTAAAGGGTTACATGACAATGATGAAATCTGCTTCTGTGTTAGTTCATCATGCTTAATATGGTGAATTATTATCCGTATCCAAATATGGTTTTGTTATAATGAACTCTGCTTCTGCATTTTGCATAGGGTTACATTAAAATGATGAAATTTGCGTCTGCGTTAGTCCATCATGCTTTATGTGGTTTGTTTTGTCATCATTGCTTCAAATGGCGACCATTCTATTAAATTATTTTACTATTTCATATTTGTCGTAGAGGGTTTCATTTTTTTTATGTGAATGATTATTTGTATCCATATAGTGTTCCATTAAAATGATGAACTCTGCTTCTACATTCCTCCATTTTGCATAGGGTTACATTAAAATGATGAAATCTGCTTCTGCGTTAGTCCATCGTGCTTTATGTGGTTTGTTTTGCCATCATTGTTTCAAATGCCGACCATTCTATTAAAATGTTTTACTATTTCATATATGTTGTAGAGGGTTTCATTTTTGTTGTGAATGATTATCCGTATCCATATGGGCAATACCACAATAGTGGGTTACACTTTTCAGGAGGAAAGAATTCGCCTCGAAAAGCGTGGCCCACTAAAGAATTCATCATACTTTCGATCAGAACGATGAAATACTTTCGATCAGAAGTGAGTTACTTCCGATCGAAAGTACCTAAAATGGCTACTTTCGATTGAAAGTAAGCAAGTACTATCGATCGAAAGGTTTTTTTTGGCGGAATAAAATTACTTCCGATCGAAAGTACCTAAAATGGCTACTTTCGATTGAAAGTAAGCAAGTACTATCGATCGAAAGTACTTACTTACTTTCCATTGAAAGTAAGTAGGTTTTTTTGGCGGAATAAAAAACCCGTCGAAACAGTCATTTTCACTGTTTCGGCTGGGTTGAAAGCGACAGAAGAGTGGGCTTCTATTTTTTTGAATGTCTTTATTCAGGTTTTTCACATTTTTAATTTGCATATTTTATTGTTTTATAATATATATTGTTTGTATATATGCATTATAATGTTTTTTTATATATATATTGTTTGTAAATTTGTGTATATATGCATGTATATGTGTATATATGCATGTATATGTATATATATGCATATATATGTGTATATATATGCATATATGTGCATATATATGTGTATAATGTGTGTGTGTATATACACACACACACATATATGCACATTATACACACACACACACACACACGTGTGTGTGTGTGTGTGTATATATGTGCATATATGTGTATATATATATATGTGCATATATATGCATATATGTATATGAAAACAAAATTAAACATTAAACTCTAGATTGAACCATAACCTTGATTCTAAATTGAATTACACATCAAAACATTTTGAACTCTAACCTTAACACTCAATCAAGTTCAACCTTAATCCTAAACCTTCAATTGACCCCTATACTAACTCCATGTCTTAGCAAATTTTAAATTAAAAATCAACCTCAATTTGTGTCTTATCAAGTTATCACATGTGTCTAATTAATGTCCCCATTATATATGTACCCCAACTATAATTTAATCCTAATTATAATCATGGTATTAAACCTAACCCTAATATTTGCACACACACACACACACACACACACACACACATGAAAACAAAATTAAACATTAAACTCTAGATTGAACCATAACATTTTGAACTCTAACCTTAACACTCAATCAAGTTCAACCTTAATCCTAAACCTTCAATTGAGCCTTATACTAACTCCATGTCTTAGCAAATTTTAAATTAAAAATCAACCTCAATTTGTGTCTT
>MU224529.1:1004693-1015944 GCA_018584345.1 Thuja plicata
ATATTTAATATTTCTGGCACACTGATATTTACTAATCTCGTTAAATTAGTTTTTTGGACTCTTCATTATATCTTGCAACTTGTATTTAACGTTATTTCAGTTAATTGTAACATGACAACATTAATGGCGACCTTTAAACTCACTAGTTCAAATTATACTGCCTGGAGGCCTCACATGGCTGACCTTCTTCAATCTTGACACTTGTTGGATACTATTATTTCACCAAACTTGAAACTGTCTTCCACCGCTCCTCAGGCTAACCAGGCTGCCTGGAAATTCCAAGATGAGGAAGCATTTGGTCTTATTGGATTTTCATTACATCCTGATTTATATTATGTTATTTCAGATTGTACTAATGCATATCAGGCTTGGCATGTCTTGCAATCCACATTTCCTAAACATGATGAACCTTATTATAATTCTTCACAAGATCCTATTCCAAATACTTATAATGCTCCCTATGTATCCTTTGATGAAATACTTGATCAATAAAATGACATTATATCCACTTTCCTAGATGTGACCTTGCCTTCCTTGCATAAAACTGCTTCCCATGACCCATCCATTATTCATTTTCCTAATCCTACTGTTTGTGCAGAAAACATGCATCCTAATCTTTTTGAAAATTTTGATGAAACTAATGCAAATGATGATATTCAAAGTAGTTTTGATTCTAATCCTAAAGATGATGGTAGAAATGACATACATGATTTTGATAATGATTTCTATTATTCTGATTTAAATTCTGCTTTTGATTCTAAGAAAAATGTTGATAATATTATGAAAGATGATTTTGATTATGTTGCAAATACTGCTTATAATTCTGATGATTCAAATGACCCTTTTGATGATGATTCAAGTTATGTTTTTCATCCTAACATGAATTATGACGATCCTACTATGAAACATGATTCTAATTCCGCTTTTAACTCAAATTCTGGTTTTGATACCTTTGACTCAAATTCTGGTTATAATACCTTTGATTCTGATTCTGACGCAAAATTTCTATTAAATTCTGAAAGTTATTTTTCTTATCCAGATTATACATTTACTAATTCAAATCTAGGTGGGAAATCCACTAGAAGTACTTGTTTTGTAGATTCAGGTTATAATGATGCAGATTATGAAGACACTCCTTTTGACAATTTGGACCAACAACAATGTGAATCCACATCTTTGAAGCATTCAGATTTTGCTCACTCACCATGCTACATAAGACGATCATTTTTACCAAAGAAAGTGCCTCACAACCATGATCCTTTTCAAGAACATGTTGCAGATTACTGTAATAATTTGGGTCTCATACCCATCAAGCTCATTTCCCCAAGTAAAGATTAAAGGGGGATGTTAGAATATGTAATCTTTCCTTGGTAAAATATATTATAAACCAAGGTAGTTTAGTTTACTTATTATGTAAGTAGGAGATTCCTATAGAATCCCTACATGAACACTTGTCCTCTTTTCCATGTGTGAGGACATAATATTTATTTGTAATTTCTTTTTATTCCTAGATTCCTCCTTAAGAGAAAATAGCACAAGCGGCACACACATTATGAATGTGGCTCTCATGCACATGGGAGTTACACTTCAACTCCTTCTTCCATCTCTACTTAAGAGATGTTTTCTTCTCATTTCTCTAATTTTTTGCACTAGTAGCATTACTTCGTCACTTTAAGTGACTCATTTTGTATGAGCTTGGCTCTCATTCTCTCTCTCTCTCTCTTTAGGCTTTTCATGCCTCATTCATAATTCACAATAATAAAAGACTCTTCATTTTTAACAACAATAGGGGGATTTTTATTTTAAAGTTCTCTAAGTTGAAAAATATGATTAGGCCTCATTAATTCAATTTCATCTCTAGAATATGCAAGTAATAATTCTCTATAAAGATTATCATCTAAAATCATAGGTTGAGTATTATTCAAAGGTGAATTCAAAGACGTACTTGGAACATCATTACAAGGTGCATTCAATGACATGCTTGCATTCACCTCTTTCATATTTGCATCTTCTGCATCCATTGTATTCCCCATGGTATCTTTAATGTTTGACTTCAATTGTTTTGGATCTTGAAGCTTCATTACTATTCATTTGCGCATCCTCATTCTTCTATCTCTTTGACGTTTAGCCTCTTTCTCTTTCTCCACTTGAATTTCTTCCTGAGTCATAACCCTCCTTTGTTTCTTCTTCTAACGTTGTTTACATCCTATGATTAATAATTGAAATCAATCACATGTGTGTCTTCAATAGTTAAAACCTGCAAAAAATGTTCAATATGCTCCCAATCATTGATGCCTTAAAATGGAGAATAGAATAGTAAATAAACAATACAAAAAATGTACAAAACCTACCGAATCGATCGCTGTCGATTGTACTTCAAGTATAAAATTGCTGATGCAGTAAAAAAACACAACAAATTTTAAGAAAAAATGGTCAAATATGAAACGGGGTGACGTTTCAAAAATGAAACGTTACCCCATTTCATAACGTCACCCCGTTTCATTTCAAACCAATTTCCAACGACTATAAATTGAAACAAGGCGACTTTATGAAATGGGGTGACGTTTCATTTTTAAAATGTCACCCCATTTTGTAACATCACCCCATTTTTGAAAATTGAAATTTTCCCCGCCAAAAGTGGTTCGGGTTTAGCTTTGGGAAAGGCTTGGTCAACCGATCCTTGTCTTTGGATTTGGTTTTACCTGAATGTTGAAGGCCATATTCATTTGTAGACAAGAAACTCACTTTGGCTACAGATTGGATTAGGTTTTCTGAGGAATTTTTTGACGAAACAAAAACCCAGTATAGATCAAATAGTGCATATTCATAATATGTAATTTTTTTATTAAATTTGATTAATATTTTTATTTTTCAATCATTTTGTACTAAAACAGGTCTATAGAAAAGAGAATACAAGTTTTTTTGTAATTTTAATAACTTTTTTATTTTAAATTGTATTGAAAAATAAACTATATGACATCAAACTACATATAATTCTACACAATTTAAAAAAATATATTAAAAAATCATATGTTTAGGGTAAATTATGCTTGTCGTACACAAGAGGTTTTATAAACAACGATTGAGCCCAATATATAATTAATAAAAAAAAATATTTAACATGAAAAAATGGAAAAATATTATCATCAATCTTAAATGTGTTACTTACACTTTCCTAAAAGGGTTTAGATAAATAGTTTCATTTGAGTGTGATTTCGCTTGTCGTACACACGCATGGTATAGTCCAGAAAGAGTGATTTTTAAAATGAGAGTTTTAGTAATCTCAATTCAAATTTGAAATTTATCATTTGGGTATTTAAAAAAATCACATATTTGGAAAGTAGACTTCGAATCCTAAAATTTTATATTACTGAATTTTTGAAAGATTCCATGTCTAAGTGCCTCAAATCTTAAGGTCAAATAGGATGAATTTGAAAAAATAGGAAAAATAGTTCCACTTTTTGGCCCAAAAGTGGATTCGACTTCTTGTTGGCACCCATATATATATATATATATATATATATATATAGTAATGTATAATATTTTTATACGATGGTGAAATTCTCTAAAATAATACTGATTTCTGCTTTAATAAAGTTATTTAGAATCTTTTCTTTTTGATTGATCTAGTCATGAGATTAATTTTATCCCATTGGAAGAAACATAAGTAGATAACATCTAAATTTTTCCTTTCTTGTAGGAAAAAAACATGCTATAAAAATGGCAGAATATGGATATACATCTTGGGTTGGAGATATTCCTAAATTGGTGGAGATGGCAGAAGAAAGCTTTGATAGATTCAAAAACAGAGGTAATCTTTTTTGTTATACAAAGTATTTAAGATATTATATTGACCACACATTTCTCATTTTTATTATGTTACTTATATAAAAAATATTAGATTGGAAGATTGATGTCCAAAGGAGTTGGGAAGATCTATTGGATATTATGACACTGTACAAAATTTTCAGGTATGTGACACTTTTGAAAATCGCATTGAAATGACTAGAAAATTTTGTGGGAAGGAAAAGGAATTGATGAAGAATAGGTTATGACAGTATGCATAGTGCTTGAATATTGTCATTCTTTTTATTTTGACCTATTGGTTAAAATGTTGAACGACCAATAAAAAAACCTTAGTGACGACCTTTGGATTTAATTAGGATTAGAGAACTAACTAGACAAAAGTTGAGGCCTCTCTACCCAAAAAAAGTCTAGACTTTACTAATTGGAAAAACAATGGAAATTAGATATGTAATTTTTTTTCCTATCATTTTAACGCTATTTACTTTGTCCCAGTTCATATAATCATCCGTTGAGAAAATGTCATATTGTCAACTTGTAATTAAATATCTTGTCCAAAAAGGTTATATTATCTATTTCACTTAAAATCAAAATTTCAACTTCATTTTTTCATAAAAAGCTATTTATAGACTCTTGGGTTAAAGCAAGAAGACGAGTCCACTTCTTGTGGAAGTTTTAGACTTCGCCAAAAACATGAAAATGAGTCGAACGAAATGAGATCCCAAGCCTAAATATATGGGTTGAGATTAGCCAAAAACATGAAAATGAGTCACGAAATGGGATCCCAAGCCTAAATCTATGGGATGAGATCTCGATTATTTTACTTAAAATCAAAATTTCATCTTCATTTTTTCATAAAAAGGTTTTATTCTCTGTTTCACTTAAAATCAAATTTTCAACTTCATCTTTCATAAAGGTCTATTTATAAACTCTTGGGTTAAAGCAAGAAGATGAGTCCACTTCTCATGGAAGTATTGGACTTAGCCAAAAATAGGAAAGCGAGTCAAACAAAATGGGATCCCAAGCCTAAATCTATGGGACGAGATCTCAATTATTTCTAAATAGGAATTCATCTTTTTTGTTGGAAAAAGTGTGTTTGGTAAATTTTTTAATTTGATTGGTGATGCTAGCACAACACGCCCTTGGGGTCCATGTGAAACACTTTTGACCTGGAGCTATGAACCAATGAGGCCACAAATGGAGGACCTTATACCCATATAACAAAGCTGAGGCCCAAATCTGCGAGCACATTGGATCAACAAAGGCACAAATTGTCATATCCCCTGTTCGAAACCCTAATTATATTGTTTCCTTTTTGGAAATAATATTTAATAATAAAATTAAAATATACTTATAATTATGATATACATAATTATAATTATAATTATAATTGTGTTCATAAAATTAATTATAAAAATTAATATATGCCACTCATATTTTTGGTCCCCCAAAAAATATAGGGCGTGCGCCATATATGGTGTACACCATATGGCTTGGTGTGTCAAGCCTAAGGCTTGGCAACACCAAGCCTATATGGTGCATACTCAACCACCATATGAAAAATATAGTAAATTTCAAAAACATATCCTAAAACGTCATTTCATTTTCACTTGCAACCACAACTTGGAGAGAGAAGCAATGTTTTAGAAGGGCGTATGCCATTTATTGAGCACTATTTTCTCTATTGGTGTGTTTGATCATCTCAAAAATGTCGTGAAGACATCGAGGAGGTCAAAGAGGTGAGCCATTTTACATTTTTAGCTTCTTTTTTTGTTAAAAAATATATGTTTAATAAGGATTTTAAATTAAATTTTGTTTAAATTTTTAGCAGATGTAAATCCACCTCAACAAAATATTGAGCCAACTCCTCATGAAGAAGTTCATGAAGAAAATGCACCTCAACCTCATCCATCAATCGAAAGACATCCACCAGAAACACAATATTTAAAAATAATAATTATGTAGAGAATAATAAAAAACAATTAGAGTCTTTGATCGGTGTGTGATGAAAATGTGTTACACTTCTATGGGTCATTCCATCCAAGGTTGCTCAAGAATGAGACCTCAAGTATCGACTCATATCTCTCTAGTCATGGAGTGCAAAGGTTTGTGATGGAGGCCCTCAGATTGACCTAGTTGTGCCTATGCAAGTACACCATGAAATGAGAGATTCAATGCATGAAAATGAAATCTATTATATATGATTGTAATGTATGAAAGTAAATTAATCTAAATGATAATAATGCATTATTATACTATGAAAATAATTACAGATGCAAGATTAATCTATGAAAGGAAATATGAATTTAATCTACATGAATAGCCATGGATGCAAGAAGAAGACAAGAAGAGAGAAGTTGCAATATCCAAGCTCAAATGCTCAAATTCTCCTCCAAAATTTCTCTCCAAACCTACAGCATAACAATGCATAAAAATTCTATATTATCAAATGAGAAGGAGAGGTCTCCTTTTATAGGAAAGTGAACGGTTGAGATTAAGAGGCAAAAATCAAAAACTATGATTAAGAGGTAAAAAGCCCACCACTTAGGAAGATGTGAAGAAAAAGAGATTTTTATTTAATTTATTTCCTTTTTCATCAAAAGAAGAGCTTTAAGTAGGGATTTTTATTTATTTAATTAAAAGAGGGGTTTTCTTTTAATTAAGTAAATTAGAAGAATTTTATTTAATTTTTTTTTGGTCGGTAATAGTTTTGTTTTATTAATATTTAAAGTGAGAGTTTACAATATATATGCTATTAAAATATTTTAATAGCCGCCCATTACAAGATGTAAAATTTATCATTTATCCCCCCTAAGCCCATAAAAGGAAAACATTCCTTTTGCATCATTTCACATGACATCATCATTACAATATTTTCAAAACAGAGCTGCCTTGATTTTTTGACAGACTACATTCACATCGAAACCCCAAAAAATGGTCTCTCAAACCAGTGTAGTTGGCATTCTTCCTGTTCTTCATCATTATCGTAGGATCCAGGTGAGCCCTCCTATTCCTTTAAACAACAGTAGAGATATCCAATCTCTTCACACACACTTTCAAACCACCCTAGACGCCATATTCAAAAGACATTACCTTCACAGTTTAAAATTTTCTGTTCTGTGAGCCATCTTTGTTAAAAATGAACCTCACCAAAAAATTCCATCTTCCTATCTTTCGGTGTCTTAGGGAAAAGCTCCTTGCATCATCCGTCGGTTTCGGGTTCGTTGAGTTCTTCCTCTTCTTGGGAAGATAGTTGGAACCATCGGCCGTGGGTTTAGGGCATTGTGGTTCTGGATGCCACTCTTTAAATTGTTGCAAGCTTGTTGTTTGTCCCTCAAATAGTTACTCTTTTATGCTCCCTCCGACCATTGTAAGAAGGGCCAAATGCCTTTAATTATGCCCTCCTCCTCATTTTTAAAACATTCACTGAAGTTGAATGCCCAACCCGAATGTGCCCACTCTAACAAGTGGTCTAAATTTGGAGTAAGATCCTCCGCGAAAAGGGAATATATCACCCACTTAACAGTCCTTTCATGTTCGCCCAACTCAAGCCCCCACGCCATAATCATAGCTGCTATGTCCACTTGTAACTTCCATCTGTCTGAATTTTCATGAAAATATGGCCCGAGGGTTTGTTGAAATGCTACCACAACCTCTGGTGTTGGACACTTTATCAGGAGCTTAACTCTATGGTCTTCCACCGGGCCAAAAATGCCCTTCTGTTGCTGCTTTGTGGTGAAAGTAAAGTGGCGTTCCATCTCGCAAACTTTTTGTTTCACCATAAGCCCAAGCTTTATCTTCGAATCATTTTGTTGAAAACATTTTGAGCGGGGCGCCACCTTTTATTTCGCCAATCTTCATTGATCTTCATTTAATGCGCAAAGTCCATAATGAAATTGGCATGTGTGATGACAGATTACACACATTTCATTACCTGCGATAAGACATTCTCTGCCGTCATGTAATCATTTTTTGACACTCCTTTAATAAAAGGACAGACTTGCTATTCATGTATTTGTCAAGTAAATCTCCTTCACGATTCTCCCCTTCTCAGTTCTTTACTTATGAGTGAATCTTTTGAGAAGCAACTGCAAGCCAGAATAATGGTTATTATGTTTTAAACATTAAATTTCTATTGGGGGCATCTCCTCAATCCATAACTCGTTAATTACTGTGATTTCAAGGGCTTGTTTGGAAAGCATATCAACTTCCATATTACCTTCTCTCCTAATGTGTGTGACCTTGAAATCCTCAAAGGTTTTGAGGATGTTAATAATAGGGTCAATATATTTTTCAAGGTGCCAGGCTCTTAGAGATAACTTGGAGATTGCTTGCACTATTAATAGTGAATCTCCTTCTAAGTGTAATTTTTTTACTCCCTTGATTTGTGCCATTTGGACTACTAGTAGAGCTTCTTGGCCTTTGGCCATATTATTTGTTCCATCCGAGCATCTTTTGGCCACCTTTAAAGAGGTCTTTCCCTGTGTATTTCTGAAGATAACCCCTATACCACTGGGTCCAGGGTTGTGTCTTGCAGCCCCATCAAAATTAGCCTTTATCCAACCTTCCTCTGGGGGCTCCCATTGTATCTGAATTGTCTTCTTTGACCTTCTATTTGTTACTAGAGCTCCAGTTGGTGAGCTAAATCTTACCCCTGGCCAATTCATTTGAATTAGCCGGTCCTCCTTTGTGTAGGGGATTTTTAAAAACTGTCTTCTCGTAGCCGAGGTGCTTACAACCTCTTCAATGGAATGCTGTAATCTGCTAAGAAATCTATCCATAGATTCCTTCTCCCCTTGAAAGAGCCTTCTATTTCTCTCTTTCCATATCTCACATACTACCATGGAAGGAACAATCCTCCATATATTTGACAAGGTGTATTTCTTATGCTCCTTGGGCCATTCTACAAAAAGCTCAGAGATAGTGTTAGCTCGTGGACTTAACCACCTAAGTTTATTCTGGACAAAATTCCAGTAGTTAGCTACAAAATCACAATTTAACATCATGTGGTCCAAGGATTATTCACTGTTTACACAAAGTTCACATCGGGTTGGTCCATTGGAACCCAATTGTTTCCTCCTTTCACCAGTTAGAATTCTCCCTTTACATACCAACCAC
Source organism: Thuja plicata (assembly GCA_018584345.1). NCBI lineage: Eukaryota > Viridiplantae > Streptophyta > Pinopsida > Cupressales > Cupressaceae > Thuja > Thuja plicata. The sequence continues at coordinate 1,013,616 of MU224529.1, forward strand.
GTAAACACACATGCCCTAGGTAGAATGTCTTTACTCCAGCAAAGATCCTTTGAAGGGAACTGTGGTTCAGTCGCATTTTCCAGGAGCATGAAACCTATTTTAACTGAATATTCTCCTGAGAGTGAACCACACCACATAATATTATTTTATTTAATTAAATAAGAGGAATTTAATTTAATTAAATAAGATGAATTTTATTTAATTAAAAGAGAGAAATTTAATTTAATTAAATAAGATGAATTTTATTTAATTAAAAGGGAGACTAAATCTTTTAATTAAATAAAAATGATCAACCCTTAGGAAATAATGAAATAATTAAAATAATTACAATTTGATCAAGGAAATTGATTTGAATTAAAAATGTTGCAAAGCATTGATTCAGGAAATTTGATAAATTGATAAATTGACAAATGGGGCCCATAGTCTAGGCGACCATTTTAAGGTGCATACATTTGCCCCTCTTTGACTAATGTGTGATCATTCTGGGAACACATGTAGTACTAGTCAACGAATGTAGTTGAAGTGTGAGATTGATTTGGGATCACAAAACAACACAGACATCAACACCGTTGTAAATAAGTAATTGACATTAGAACAAAGATAAGCTGATTACAAAAAAGACAAGGTCAACACCGTTGTAAATAAGTAATTGACATGTCCGAGATAAGAATCTCAAGCAAGGTTGCCCCAAGTGGAACAAATGATAGGATTGATAAAGCTGAAACAAGGATTGAAGTTTGATAGGTACTACCCCCTCATGATCGAAATCGAAATGAGATAGAGGAAAAATAGCAAATTGATAAATTTGATGAAATCACATTAAAGATAAGGTTCTTGATGTAAGATGAAAGATATAAGGATCAAAGAACCAAGTTAGATCATCAAGCATGAAAGATTATGCCCCAAGGTTGAATTAGAAGAAAAGAAGTGGGGTGAAAGAAAATGGAAGATAGAAGTTTGGAAGAGGTTTAAAGAAATGGAGAGAAGGAAGAGAATTTTCCTTAAGAAAGAGAATGCCCCAAAATTAATCAACTGTTTCAGGTAGATATTTTCGATTGAGATCACGAAAAAAGATAAGAAAATGAAGATCAGAATGTGATCTCAGTTGATTAAAAGTCCACAAGAAAGATGAAGGAAACCCCTCACAAACTCATAATGCAACCTAAAAATGCAAACTAACATGAGGTATAACAATGCAAGTTACATGAAAATGCAATGGTGTACTTGCAATAGAGCAGCTGTAACCTAGGACTTTGTGTTCATCATTCATGAGAGAATGTTAAGGAACTTATTTTCATTATTGGGCCACTATTAACGGACATCGAAAAATCACACAATCATCACTAATCACAAGTGCAACTATGAAGATATGAATGTGATTTATATCGGATTAGAATGTGGAAAGATTCTAACATAAGCATCAAAGACATAAAGGTCAAGATGATTGTGATGTTAGCTTACCCAATTTAATGTAGCAAAACCATGGTCACATCAAGACATAGAGGCCAGGATGACCAGTAGAACGGTTGTGCAAAAACAATGAAGCATAAAGCAGGAAGAAAATAAAAACATGCCCGATTCCCCAAGTCCTCTAGCTATGCATCACGGAGAGACTTTTTAGACAAGGACACTCAACAAAAATTAATAACAGTCAGCACACAAAGAAAAGATCATGACATAGCTCAAGCATTAAGTGTTGTGTTTAAAAATTTAAGTGTGTTAATTGATACTGAGTTCCAAGGATAAGGATTGAATGCTTGCAAGCGGGTAAGACCACATGACAAAACTGGGTAAGACCAAACCTATAAGTGTTGAAAAACACTCAATGTCAAGGGTTGTATTAAAAAATACAGTTGGGGTGGTGTTGAAAAACACCATTTGTGAGATGTCCGAAAGACTAACGCATTCAAGAGACCAAAGTGTTGGAAATAATTGTGTATTGTGTATTGTCCTTGATGTTACACAAATGTCATATCAGTCATCAGACAGAGTCTACCGAGCTCAGAATGTTCAGCAAGGCAGTTGACAGAGTCTACCGAGCTCAGTCGGTAAGAGAAGCTATTTACAGAGTCTACCGAGCACTCCAGAATACTATATCGAGAAGTTAGTTACTACCGGGCTCACTCGGTCAACAAAATAATTCAGTCTTTACCGAGTTCAGTCGGTCATCAAAGAATATATGAAGGAAAGTTAGTCCTTACTGAGTTAGCAGTACTTACCGAGTTCAGTCGGTTACCGAAGGATTTTCGCAGAGTCAGCAGTGTTCACCGAGCATCAGTGAAATGTTTATGCAGCCGACTAATGTAATATTTATTAATTAAAACTTGTA
>MU224529.1:1016405-1036949 GCA_018584345.1 Thuja plicata
TGTTTTGTAACCTTTAACAGGGTTGGCTCCTAACAGGGCTCACTTCAGAAGAGTGAAAATCAGTAACTAGTTGCATTGGTGGTTTTCCCAAATGGGGTTTCCACGTTATATCTGGTGTTACTTGTGTCACTTGTGTTTATGTTATTTGTTTTATGCTTGTCAATAACTGTGGATGTTTAAAGAACAATAATAAGTTAATTCACCGAGTTACAGTAAATATATTGAAGACATCTAAGGGACTTGTGGATTTATTTTTGTGGTAACTGATTCACCCCTCCCCTCTCAGTTACTCCATCCATATTTCCAACACAAAGCTAACACAGTTATGCCCCCCAGACAAAGACCATTTCTAGACCAAGGCAACAAGGACAAGGTATGATGGAAAAAGGCTAAGTGTCGAGGACACGCGCTTGAAACATGGGTGCAAAGGCCTCAAGTAGCGCCCGTTTCTAGGTTTTCACCACTTGGATTTTATTACAGTTTTTTTCTTTCATTTTTTTTCATTTTTTTCTTCTTTTTTTCCAGGAATTTTTATAATTTTTTTGAATTTTTGCTACCAAGGCGTCTGTTTCCAGGTTTTCATCAAGGCACTTTTTCTATTTTTCTAAATTTTTGAATTTTTTGAATTTTTTTCAAGATACATCAAAGCGCCCATTGCTAGGTTTTCACTAAGATGATCATTTTTTTCAGGACATTTTCTGATTTTTAGAATTTTTGACAATATATCATTTTTTAAAATTTTTTCAGGATCAATAATTATGTACAAATGATGCCCCCAGACAGAATGAGCATCATGGATAGAACTTCTTCAGGTGCAAGACATTGATAGGATTAGGGACCTGTTCTCCCTCTTATGTAGACATTAAATAAGCACTTGACCCAAAAGCTGTTGTAACGATGTAAGGTCCAAGCCAATTAGGTTCAAATTTGCCCTTTTGATCTCTATGATGTTGATTCTTAGGATTTTCAAGTATGACAAGATCTCCCACTTGGAATTCTCTAGGGCGAACCTTTTTGTTGAAGGCTTTGGACATGCGCTTTTGATAGACCCTCATATGGTCAAATGATGCTTGACATTTCTTATCTAGAAGTTCTAACTCTTGAAGTCTCATGGCGTGGTAGTCTTCATCTATAACTAGACCATGGAGAGAAACCCGAAGTGAAGGAATCTCAACCTCCAAAGGTAACACTGCTTTAGCACCATACGCAAGGGAAAAATGAGTAGCCCCAGTAGGAGTACGAATACTCATTCTATAGGCCCACAAAGCCAAATTTATCTATAAATGCCAATCTCTACCATTCTTACAAACTGTTCTATGCAAGATTTTAAGAATGGTCTTGTTTGATGCCTCTGCTTGACCATTTCCTTGAGGGAAGTAAATTGAGGACCAATGTTATTTAATCTTGAATTTCTTGCAGAGTTGTTTAAGGTCCTTATTTTTGAACTAGCCTTTGTTGTTAGTGATAATCTCAGTAGGCACTCCCTATCGACAGATGATATGGTTCAAAATGAATAGAGAGACTGTCTTTCCCGAGGCAACAGAAAGCGAGACAACTTCTACCCATTTAGTGAAGTAATCAGTAGCAGTGATGATAAACTTGTGTCCACCTGATGAGTTGGGATGAATCTGCCCAACAAGATCAAAGGCCTAGTGCTGAAATGGCCAATTAGATATAGAAGGAATGAGCTCCCTGCCTAGAGCATGTATCAGGTTACCATGATTTTGACACTTTTCACATGACTTTGCAAAACCTACTGCATCAATCTACATCGTAGGCCAATAGTACCCCGCCCTAAGCAACCTTCAGGCCATGGCAAGATCATTGGAGTGTCCCCCATAGACGCCCTCGTGAATGTCAGCTAACGCTTGTTTGGATTCTTCCTTTTCTAAGCATCTAAGAAGTGTTCCATCTAGACCCCTCCTATACAAATCACCAATGATAAGGAAATGGTGAGAGGCATTTCAGGTAAGGTTTCAGGTATAATGCCATCACGAAGATATGAGTAAATGGCACCATAACAGGATGACTCTCGACCAAAAAGGGTACAAATGACATGGCTTTATTGGGAGTCAAAGATGGGGTGATGTAGCTCTTCCACCAGGAATTCAAATCTGGATTCATGTTGATCTAGCTGAAGGAGTGAAGCAAGTGTAGCCATAACATCAGATGCTTTGTTTTTTGCTCTAGGGATTTTCTGAAACGTGACAAATGTGAAGTAGTGTTTCAAGGAATCAACCATTTTCTTGTAAGGTACCATTTTCTCATGTTTTGTTTGATATTCATCATTAACTTGGTTGATTATCAGCTTTGAATCCCCATAGATGTGTAACTCTGTGATTCTCCATTCTATGGCCATCTTAAGTCCATTTGTTAAAGCTTCATACTCAACAATATTGTTTGTACATGGGAACAATAATTTATAAGACTTAGGAATTATGTACCCATGAGGAGAAACAAACAACACACCAGCTCTTGAACCATTTTGCATAAAGGATCCATCAAAGAACATCTTCCATGTTCTTTCAGTCATATACATGAGGTGCTCATCTGGGAAGTCAACTTGAATAGGTGCATTATCTTGTAATGGGAAATTAGCCAATTGGTCTACTATGGCTTGTAATTTGATTACTTTACGTTCAATGTACTCTATGTCAAACTATGAAAGTATCATCATCCATTTAGCAAGTCTACCCGTGAGGGCAGCCTTACTTAGCAATTATTTGAGTGGATCTATTTTTGCTATGAGGTGTATAGTGTGCGCAAGCATGTAATGTCGCAACTTTTGGGAAGCAAATACAACAGCAAGGCAAGATTTCTCAATGCTAGTGTAGTTAACCTCATATGAAACAATAGTACGGCTAATGTAGTATATTTCTCTTTCTTTCCCATTTTCATCAAGTTGAGCTAGTAATGCCCCCAAGGAAGATTGTGTTGCTGAAATGTATAGAATAAGTGGTTTCCCTAGGATATGAGGCATTAAAATAGGAGGATTTTCCAAGTATTTCTTGATTTGATCTATGCTCTTTTGAAAATCCCTATTCCAAACACATTTGACTCCTTTATGTAAGTTCTTGTTGAAGGCTTGACCTCTATCTGCCAGTTGTGAAATGAATCTCCTTATAGATTGCAGATGTCCTTGAAGACTCCTCATTTGACTAATGTTTTTAGGAGGTGGCATATCTATAATTGCTTGAACTTTTTCAGGGTCCACCTCTATTCCTTTTTCTGAAATGATGAAGCCAAGTAGTTTTCCAGAGGTGACTCTAAATACACACTTTTTAGGATTTAACCTTAGTTGAAATTGTTCCATGCGATCTAGAATGACTTCCAAATCGTCTAAGTGTGTATCTCTTTGTTTATACTTGGCCAAGGTGTCATCCACATAATCTTCCATGTTTTTACGCATCATGTCATGAAAAATAGTTGTCATAGCTCTTTGATAGGTTTCTCCTACATTTTTAATCCAAAAGACATAATGTTTCAATAATAGGTACCCCATGCACAAGTGAATGCAGTCTTTTCTTGATCTTTAGGAGCTATCTTAATCTGATTGTACCCAGAAAAACCATCCATCAAAGAATAAATTTCATAACCCGCAGTCATATCCACTATCATGTCTATATTGGGAAGTGGAAAGTCATCCTTTGGGCATGCTCTATTGAGATCTCTAAAATCTGTACAAAATCGAATAGATTTGTCATGTTTGGAAACTGGTACAATGTTTGATATCCATTTAGTATAGGCAATAGCTCTTATAAATTTTGCACCGAGTTTTTCTAATTCTTCTTTGACTAGAAGAGCTATGTGAGGATGCATCTTCCTCAATTTCTGTTTAACTGGTTTGACATTTGGAGCTATAGATAAGTGATACATGATAAGATTTATGTCCAATCCTTGCATATTTGAATAAGTCCATGCAAAATTGACCTTCTTTTTCTGTAAGAACTTAATGTAAGCTTCTTTTTCTGTTGGAGACAAGGACTTAGCCAAGTGTACTATTTGTGGAGCCTCATCTGTACCCAAATTAACTGCTTGTGTTGGTTCAATAAGAACTGAAGATCGATCTTGAAAATATCTAGGGAGATGATCAAGTACCTCATCCTTAGGTGCCTTAGAGAGGTTTTCACCTTTGGATATGTCATTTCTTTTTACTTTTTTCGGTTCTGACACTGCCACACAATGGTTTTCGCCATCAGAACACCTATTCTTTTGATTTTCTTTTCTTTTTATCTTGTGACTAAGGTACTTTATGTCTAGCTCTGTCATACTAGTAGCCGGTTCACTGGTGGAAGAGACTACAGGTTCAATGGCATTTAGGTAAAAAGCTATCTCATAATCATTTTGGAATGTTAAAAGATCAGGTTTTTGATAGCGTTGGGACCAATCAATGAGGTCGGGATGAACAAGAGGTAAGTCAACGACTGCTTCAAGGTTATAAATGTGAATGATATTATCGCTGGTGACTGAAGAATTAGAGTCTGTCAGGTATCCCTCTAAGATACCCAAATCAGGATTCGTCCTAACAAGTGAAGAATCATCCACTAAGGCAACATGTGGGTTCAAAAACTCTAATCCTACATGTGACTCGTTGGCTACCTCTAGTTGAGAACTAAAAGTGTGAATAACATCAATATCTCTATCAACTATGGAGGGATCTAAAAAAGAGTCCCATTCATACTCATTAGAACTTGTATCTAAACTATGACTACGATGCTTACACCATGAAGGTTTGGGACATCTTGATGTGGAAGGTCCAGTTTCATCAAAAGTAGCACTTTCTCTTTCCATTAAATGAACAAGATTCTTTCATTGACATTCTCTCAAAGGATCCTCTATATTTGATTCTTGTTCTAAAATAGCAACTGATGTATGGGTGACTAAAATATTTGAATCTCCCCAAAGGAGAGTAGTGGAAGGGACCCAATCTTCACACATATCTTGATAATTTGTCAAATTAGGTACATACTCTGGTTCATCATCACTATCCAACTTTTCAAAGAGAGGATTAGTGTGCTTGCTGTAATTCTCAAATCCTAGGCCAACTGGCTTCTTAGACTTGCATCCAAATTTAGCATGATCAAGAGGTTCAGACCTAGCATCCAAATTGTGATTAATGGGTCCATATCCAGGATAGCCCATCTTTTTGACAAAGGTATACCCTCTTCCATAAGCTTTAAGAGAGGGAGAGAAGTTCTCATTGTGCATATATTTTTCTTCTCTATAGATCCAGTCTCTAAAAAATGTTTCCTCTTTCTCATTTTGAATAGGCACTGATGATTCTACAAATTTTCCAAATAAAGTCATAGATGAAGAGGAAGGTTTCTTTTCTTTTGAAGGTTTGTCATAAGACCGAGGTGAAACTGGTAATGTTGTGAGGGAGTTGAGTTGACACCCCCCCATGCCAAGGTCTATCGTTTTAAGCTTGTCTTTGCATTCAGCTAAGGTTGCATCAAAATCTTCTGCTTCTCTATTGAGGGGAACATGGGTCCATTCTGAAATTGAATTAACAGATAAAGTGTTATCCCCAGGTATAAAAATATCTATTCCATTGTAGGGGAACTTAACACATTGATGGTAGGTAGACGACACTGCTTGCATATCATGAATCCATGGTCTACCAAGTAAGATATTATACGCAAGGGGTCCAACACCAACTATATGAAATACAATGTCTTTTTCAACAGGGCCAATCCTAACAGGAAGGATGGCCAACCCCTTGGAACTTCTTTCTATCTCATCATAGGCTTTGATAGTAATCCTTTTTCTGGTATCTATAACTTCTTCAGAATAACCCAATTCTTTCAAAAGACTAAAAGAACAAATATTAAACCCAACACCCCCATCTATCAACACACACCTGACACGGGTGTGATTGATCATGACCTCAATGTGAAGGGAAAGATTGTGCGGATGGCTCAAAGCTTTATCATCATCTTCTGAAAATGTAAGGTAATGAGGGGTAGCAATGCGATTAACCATATTCTGGAATTGATCAATAGCTAAGTTGTTGGGGACATTTGTCATACGCAAAGCATCCTCAAGGATTTGCTTATGTCTTGGGGACAACTCTAAGAGCTCAAATATTGAAATCTGAGCTGGGGTTCTTTTCAACTGATCAACACGATTGTAGTTTGATTTAGGATTAACAACTAGCTTCAAGGTGATAGGCTTGGATGCCAGTTGCTTAGGTTTACTGGATTGGCTTGTATTGGGTCCTCTAATGACAACAGGACCTTGACTTCGGGTAACAACATTAAGGGCTTGAGACGACCTTCTAGAGTTGGGACCACTTAGAATCACAACAGGTTCTTTATCAAAAATAGGAGATTCTTCATCTAGATCATAACCATAAGGATATCTGCCACTCATCATGTTAACATTTTCTTCAACAACTTCAAGCATATTGATAACATTCTCCGCATCTATGTAAGTATAATTGATCTCAGCTTTGCCATTCTTAACTTTAGAGGTTTCCCCCTTTTCATATTTGGACAAAGGTTCCTTGAATACCTTATGATCAGTGTTGGTGTTCAATCCATCTACTGTAAGTTGTCCATTCTCAATGAGATCTTGAATGATATGGTTGAGTTTCCAGCAGTGTTCAATGTCATATCCAATACCATTATGAAATATGCAATAGGATTTCTCCTTCCACCAATGTGGTTTAACTTCTGGTATACAAAAATTTGCAGCGTCGTGAGGATGTGCCAGATTGTTATCAATAAGTTTCTTTAAAATTTACTCATATGACTCACCAAGTTTTGCAAATTGACATTTTTCGCTCTTAGGCTTACCTTGGTAGCTTGGCTTACTTTCTTGTTGATTGGATGTATTGAGCTTCACAGCTTGAACATTACTAGATAAATGAAGCACAGGTTGATCTTTAGGTTGGGAGGAATCCACAACTCCATCATTAACCACTTGTTTGTTCCTATTCCAATATTGGTTCTTCCCTTTATCCTTGTTAGAGTTGTTGTTTTGACCATTGTTGTTGTTACTTCCATGTTTGGTCAAAATTCCTTGTTCTCTTAAAACATCCTCAATTCTACATGTGGTTTCAACCATGGTGTCAAATGAATCAAAAACCATTTTCTTAACTTCATACTGCATTTTGCGGACCAAATTACTAACAAGAATGTCAATCTTTTCATTATCAGGAATAGTTCTAGAATAGCAAGAGCATTTTTATCTCCACCTTTGCAAGAAGGTAACAAAGGATTCTCCTTGATTCGGCTTCAAGCTACAAAAGTCCAACAAGGTGATAGATCTTGAAACATTGTATGCAAAGTATTGAACAAATCTGTGAACAAGTTCTTTGAAAGTCTTAATAGGAGGAGTTATCTTAGTAAACCATTCCATTGCTTGTCCCTTAAGACTTCGTGGGAATAACCTCATAAGGTATGAGGCATCTTGATGGAATTCAAAACTTGTGGTATAAAACTAGCGCACATGATCATGTGGATCTCCACTCCCATCATATTTTTCATATTGAGGAATTTCAACAATTCTAGGAAATTCTTTCATGTCAACACTCTTATCAAAAGGATTAGGACAAATTAAGTCCAATGAGAAAGAAGTCTTAGGTGTAAACATTTGGTCTATTGTTCTTTGCATTGCATCAAGCTTCTCCTCTTGGGATGGACCTTGCTTCTTAATCTTTCTATCCACATCAAAGTTATAAGGGACCCGAGCACCCTTGTTGATTAGGCTCTCTAGGAACTTATCCTTGTTTTGCTCCACATATTTCTCCACATACTGTTGAAAAATTTGCTCTTGTTGCATTTGCATAAAGTCTTGGGAGGTACGATCAAAGCTCGAGCTACTACCTCCATATTGTGAACCATAATGAGCACATTGTGAAGTTGGTCTTGAGTTCCTAGGAGGTGTTTATCTCCTATAATGATCATGTCTTGAAACTCTTCTTCCTCTAGGGATAGGAGATTGTGATGGTGATCTTGAATGTCTCCTACTTCGTGGAGTCCTAGGAGGAGTGGATGGAGGAGAACTGTTTCCAGCACTAACATGCATATTATTGAATGGATCATTGAGTTGTCTAGTCAAGAGCCTATCCCGCTCTTCTTGGAAGGATTTTCTTTCAATTTCTATCAAAGTTTGTTTCTCCATTTCTAGGCATCTAATTTTTTGTTCCTTATGAGCTTGTTCATCTTGGAATGTTTTCTTTTCATGCTCAATCCTCTTGAGTCTATCACTCATGTAATTGGTAGGTGAGCTTGGTCTTGAATTTTGAAACAAGTTGTTGGTATAAGTTGTATTGACATGAGTATCATAAAGTTCATCTCCTTGGTTCTCATGTTGTGATTGGTTATCTTGATAAGCATGTTTCTTACCTCTCTCTCTCTTAGCCCTTTGGTGTGCATCTAGATATCTTGTTGAAATAAGGGGTGAGGCCGGTCTACTGTTATAAGAGGAACCACTGAATGAAATAACATCTCTACTCTTTGCAAACATATCATCATAACGTTTATCCATGGCTTCCTTTTCTCTCCGAGTCATTGTGTGACTCATATCCATAGAAGAGTGAGAAGATACTAAGGGGATACCCAACTCACTAAGATGACTCTCGGAATCAAACCACACTTTTGAAGTATTCCTAGTCGATTGATCAAATATGGGTTCTTTTCCCTTAGGTCTTTGGCGAGTTTGAACTAAAGGTAATTGGTTAAAAACCAATCGAGGTCATTTTCCTTAATTTACTTGATATCTTGTTCTAACTGGCATGAAAGAAAAGGTACTAGTTGATAGGATTACCCTAAGAAACATTGGTACCAAACTAGGATAGAAAAGGCATTAACTTGTCCAAAAGGAGGTGATAAGATAGAATATTGCAAAGAGGCGTAAGCCAACACTGCCATAGAGGTGCCCAATAAATTTAGGTGAATACCGTAACACATATGGATCAGGAGGATGGTCTTACCCAAATTATATTAATTGAGATTGAAATTGTATGAAAGTGGATGGACAAGAAAATACCAAAACTCTCCAAGTGTGTTATCAAAGAATCTAAAGGTTTATCTTTTCAACAAGGACGGTTCCTAGCTCACCAAGCGCCAAGCAAGGTCACTTGTGAAATCAAATATTGCTAATCTAAGAGGTCAAAATGAAAGATTCCAAAGCGTAAACAAGCTTCTAACAACAGGGTAAGTAATCCAATCTGACCTGGATCAACCCAGAAAACCAAAAATGATAGGACAAAAGTTAAATAGGCTAAAAAATGATAGCAAACAGCTCACTGACAGGCAGTTTCACGCAAAGAAACACTTTCTCGCACGAGGATTTTTCCAGGACCGCAACAAAATGCTCAAACGCACGAGGAAAGACCAAACTGGTGTGACAGGAAACAACAAACTGACAACAAGTTTGAAAAATATCGCGCGAGGATTCCCAGATAGCCACACGAGGAAATGCAGCGAATGACGCAAAGAAATAGTTTTCTCACGCGAGGGTTCTGACAAAAAGGAACCCGAACTCAGTTTTTGATTGTTTTGATTGACCAACTAGGTGCATTAATATATTTTACCATAAATCAGGCACGCAAGACAACAAGCAAGGAGTTCAAGCAATCAATGTCTTCAAACAATGAGTAAGGGAAAAAGCAACCTTGCACATGAACACATATAGTGTCATAGTATTTCTACTCCATAAGAATGCTACTTGTGTATGTTCTCAAATATTTTCCAATCATGCACATAGTTCTAGAAAAGAAAAAGTTGGTTGCACTATGGTTCTTAGTAATGGTTTGACTCTGCAACTTTTGCAATCTCAAGTGACTGAAATCCAATCTCGGTGCACCGAGGTTTAGACAAAGTCCAAGAATTTAATCAATCAGGAGCTGTTGAGGAGATCTGACAACCCACAAGAAACTACACCCGTGGATATTTCTTCCACAAGGGAATTTATATAGCGGTTGTTGCTACCATGGCAAAAATGGCTATTATCGCTTGAGGTTCCGTCCACATGGTTTACCCAATAAAGGGAGTGTCCACTACGGTTAACCCTCTCTAACAAGGAAGACTTACAATATGGACCACATGGGGACTTGATTTGGATTCAAGGGTTCCAAGTTTCTGATTCTCCCAAAAGGGAAAAGAGCATAATCCTCTAGCCTCTTCACCTCACCTAAACATGGAAAACAAGATTAATTGACCCACTAATTTTGAAATCACCTCACCCAAGGTTCATCAACAATAATGACCACCAATCTCAAGAGAGAAAGTACCAATCAAAGTTGAAGACCGAACCAAGTAAGATAATAACAAATCCTTCCCTACCTACAAGGGGATCTATCATCAAGAAGAGCTTTGCATGTAAGACAAGCGAATGAAGCCCACTCTCTCAAGATTGCCACAAATAGTGTTCATAGGGCCTAATTACTATGTGAAACATATATGCAAGAAAGCAAATCTAGGTTCACTTTTAGAGCACCAATTGGAAATGTGATCTATGAAAGCAAGAAACACTCAAGCTAAACACATGAGATGTTCATTTTATTTTCAAAGTCTAAATGTTATAGAGAGCAACAAAATACCTCAAATCCAATACAATGCGAATCATTTTGTTGTTTATCCAAGCAAGTCCAAATCAGCAATAGTAACAACAACAACAAATCACAAACCACCAGAAACAATAAACATTAGTGGTTAGCAAGAAAAATAAAGATATATAAATGTATCAATGAAAAAAAAAATAGATCTCTGGTGCGGGATCTCACACAACAAAACACATAGTGCCACACGAGGATCCACAAAGTGCCGCGGGAGGAAACAATTATCTCACGCGAAGAAGTGCACGACCATGAGAAGAAGTGCACAGGCAACAGAAAAATACAGAAAACAACAAACCAGTTTAGATCACGACCTGGTGTCAGATATTGTGTGAGGATTCGCACAGTGCTGCGTGAAGAAACACACAGAGCCACGTGAGGAAACACAAAATCCAGCAAAATCTTGCATAGGGACCTGCAAAATGTCGCGCGAAATTTCCTTGCAGAAAAAAATAGCAAGTACGGAAAAGAAAGAAAATACGAAAATCCAAAAATAAATGACAAAAAATAGCTAAAGTGATAGAAAATGAATCTTCTGCCCCACGGTGGGCGCCAAAAATGTGTGATGAAAATGTGTCACACTTCTATGGGTCATTCCATCCAAGGTTGCTCAAGAATATTGAGGCCTCAAATATCGACTCATAGCTCTCTAGTCATGGAGTGCAAAGGTTTGTGATGGAGGCCCTCAGATTGACCTAGTTGTGCCTATGCAAGTACACCATGAAATGAGAGATTCAATGCATGAAAATGAAATCTGTTCTATATGATTGCAATGTATGAAAGTAAATTAATATAAATGATAACAATGCATGATTATTCTATGAAAAGAAATATAAATGCAAGATTAATCTATGAAAGGAAATATGAATTTAATCTACACGAATAGCCATGGATGCAAGAAGAAGATAAGAAGAGAGAAGTTGCAATATCTAAGCTCAAATGCTCAAATTCTCCTCCAAAATTGCTCTCCAAACCTACAACATAACAATGCATAAAAATTCTATATTATCAAATGAGAAGTAGAGGTCTCCTTTTATAGGAAAGTGAACAGTTGAGATTAAGAGGCAAAAAGCCCACCACTTAGGAAGATGTGAAGAAAAAGAGATTTTTATTTAATTTATTTCCTTTTTCATCAAAAGAAGAGCTTTAAGTGGGGATTTTTATTTATTTAATTAAAAGAGGGGTTTTCTTTTAATTAAGTAAATTAGAAGAATTTTATTTAATTAAATGGGAGGAGTTTAATTTAATTAAATAAGATAAATTTTATTTAATTAAAAGAGAGAAATTTAATTTAATTAAATAAGATGAATTTTATTTAATTAAAAGGGAGACTAAATCTTTTAATTAAATAAAAATGATCAAACCTTAGGAAATAATGAAATAAGTAAATTAATTACAATTTGATCAAGGAAATTGATTTGAATTAAAAATGTTGCAAAACATTGATTCAAGAAATTTGATAAATTGATAAATTGATAAATGGGGCCCATAGTCTAGGTGACCATTTTAGGGTGCATACAATCAGTAGACTGAAATAATCTATTGAAGCAAATTCTCATAGGGCATCACTTGGCAATTTATTGGAATCAATTTTGACCCACGTAGGTGCTGTTAGTGGGCAACTAAATATATGGTCAATCAAAAGAGAAGAGAAAAACAATACTATGCAAATATATTATCATATGAGGAAATAAAAAAGAAAAAAATAAACAAAAGTGACATTTGTTATGTAATGTCGCCTTTTTGGCTAAGTCGATAAATGGGGACAATTATCTAGAATTCAAAGTCACAAGGAACTTCTTTCCTTGAAATCCTTATTTATTGCTATCAATTATGTCTTAAGAATATTTAAATGGTGTAATTGATATTATCATTATTCCAATAACAATATGTAAATAGAGATCATTGTTATATCTTATATAATATTGAGGATAGTGAAAATTGATCTTTATTCAAGAATATTAGCCTTATCTAATATCACAATAGAGAATGTGTTTGTCAAATTATTCTTTACTTACTTAATAGAGATCAAATTGTTGTATTTGATATGTTATATGTTGACTAGTAATCACATATGGCAATCCAATTTCTATTTCTAATATGATCTTTATAAAATATGCTATGATGACTGAATGTTGCTTATTAGAACAATAATGTTGTCTCAAATATGGAATTGAGATACTTGCAATGTTTGATATCAATATCGCTTGACAGTGATATGATTGTTGTCTCAAATGTGGATGTAAAACCTTAACAATCCTCTTTGGGAAACAACAAATTGGTCTATTTTTGCCTCATAGGTGCGTGTTCGGTAGACGAAGGACTAAAACTTTGGGATGTTGGAAGGATCGAATTGCATAGGTTGTAGAGGCATGAACTTCCATTCATCGAAGCACATAGATGCGGGCGAGACCTCCCACAACCAACCCAAAATGATGATGCTCTACTTCCAGAGCACAGGGTTACTACCAAAGGAGGGAGAGAAACTTTGAATACCAGATGAGGATGAGGTCTGCGGCACAAAGAAAGTGTGTAGAGAAGCACATATACAGATTCTACAAGAAATCGTCAGTGGACCTCCTCCCAACAAAAGGTAAGGCTGATATTGAAGAAAAAATGCATTTTTATGAGAGTGCAGAGGCCAAGTAGAAGAGATTGAATAATGTGTTAGCATTGGCGCACAAAAACTATTAACCAGGTAATGGAAAATTGAAGGAAACATTAATAGTCTAATTTTTTATTTTTCAAAATAATTTTTGTTTCCTGTTATTTCGACTCACATTGAAAAAACATGACATTGATAGGGAAGTCCTAGTGTATCTAAAAGTGTGTGCCACAACACTGGTAGGGATACACCAACGGTTGTGCCCCCTGCCACCACAGGTGTAGCTTGCAAACCTTCCATGCATCTAAGCCCCATGAGATGGAAAAATTTGGTAATCAAGAGGAAAAGTTCTGGAAAAGACGAGGCTAGTAAGTTTTTTGATGTGGTTGACAAGTTGAAAACAGGGCAGGACTCTAGTGACACAAGTCATAAGCTCGAGCAAAGGAGGAAGAGAAAATTGTTGTCTCCTGATTGTGGTTAGTCAAAGGAGAAGGTAATTTGGTATTATAAGTATTCATTTTTTATTCCATTTGACCACTCACCTCGTTCGCAATTCCAATCACTGACACTCAAATTATATTGCTATGTTAGGTCTCAGTGGAAAAAAGACATGGTCTGGTAGAGGAGGGCGGTGAAGATGGATTTATCTTGGGTCTCGCTGCAAATGAAAATGAGGGTACCCATTCTTACGGGTGAAAATATGGGAGACCATATAAGTCATCTCAAAGAATGCGTAGAAAAAATATATCACTGGACAACAAAGAGATGGATGTCGGGGTAAGTCTTGTGTGGTGGGTGTATGGTATTCCTTATTTTCATCATTTTTTTGGAGTCAAATATGCTGACAATTCTGAATGGTGACATAGCCCACTTTGCAGGGCAATGTCGGGGACGAGGGGTGCGCATGTAAATAGGTGAGTGTTGTTCAAGTGGAAGAAGCGTTATTTATATAATCTATGTTATAATGTGGAGATACTTTTTTGTACACACATTAGATAGTGTCATTTATAACATGTTTTATTAATACATACCCTTTATACATTATGTTAGGTTGAGAGTGTTGCGGTTAGCATGCACAACCCTCGCACAATGCAGGCCCCAATCAGAGATGTACATATTATGTTCTTGTACAAAGTGTTATAGTACAAATGAAAGTGGATGCAAACATAGCGTAAACAAATCTTTTGTCTTTCAAGAAACTCCCATTCAAGGTGATTATGTACACATGAAACGTAAATCAAAGCTAACAAAAAAGTTGTTGGGAGTGTTTTCTGGTGATATTTTGCATGTTCTAATCCCTGCACCACATGATACTTTGAACAATGTATTGGCCTATCTATTTTGCAGTCAAAAGTCTCTTTCATACTGTAAAAACAATCTCTACTTTATAGGATTGCAACATGGGAGATACCGTGTGTGGAAAAAGGGAACTCAGGCTTATCATGGTTGGAAAGGTTGTGCAAATGGAGATTACGAAGGAAAGCACTGGTAAAGTTTTGCAAGGTGAAGTGGAAAATTCCCACAGGCTATCTGAATTGGTAATTGTTGGAGTTATTTCCTTGCTCTATATCTTTAATCTCAATTATTTTTTCATTCTGACATGCAAGTTTGTTTCATCCACGTTCATTTTTCAAGTGCATGCACCGATTGTCGATGATCGACCTTTACACAAAGAAGTTAAGACATATGCAATTGGAGATCACGTCAAGATTCTATCAGAGGGTGTATTGATTGGCAAAGACATTGTCCAAGGTGTGGGCAAGGATTCTAAGTGCCACAATAAACCATTACTTGCAGACGCTGTCAAAGTCCAAATGGTAGAGGTCATTGATCCCCAAGCCACGCTGCCCTTTGCTCACTCTTTTTCTAAAATTTTAAGCGACTCCATAAATTATTTTGAGGCATGGAACATTTCAGAATTGATCGGTACTGTACCTGTGATGCACCAGAAGGTTTTATTCCTTCTATTTCCTCATGTGTGAATTTAAATTTTGTTCAAGTCTATGCTAATATTGATGTCCACATTATTTTGGAGGCCGCACTCATTCAACTTCTCTGTGTGATTGTAGGAGAAAGTGGTCGACACATTGAAGGCAAACAAAGAATCCAATGAGTCCCGTCCTCCTATTAGAAGAATTGGTGCGAGTATTTGAGGCCTTGGTATCACCCCCTACGGTGCACAAGGACCCAAAGAAGCACACTAGATTTTATGCAGGAATTGCCTCACTTGTGAAAAATAAACAGAGGAGGAAATGAGGAGTTGACACAATTGATTCATTAGTCTCGGCACTGGCCCTACTAGGGTTACTAATATTTTCTAATGTCAACTATGTTAATTTCTTGTTGTACCCTTCAATGGGTGCCTTTGGATTGTTGATAACACACGTTGTTATGTCTGGATTATGTTTGTTGTGCACATTTAAGGCATCTTGGTTTGTGGCACATTGTTATCATGCTACAAATGATTTATTTAGTTGTCATGGGTGAAATTACAATAGTGTGTCCCACTTTTCAGGATGAAGGAAATCGGTCTTTCCAAAAAAAATTCAATGTTGATGGCTTCATTCGAAGTCCCCTCTTCGCTTGAAGGGGTTAATTAACTTCGAGCGAAGTACCTTATGTGGGGTACTTCGCGCGAAAGGGGGTTTTCGAGCGAAGTACCCCACGTCGGGTACTTTGCGTGAACACCCCCTTCGAGCGAAGCCATTTTTGACTGCATTTTTTTTAATATATTTTTGGCTGCCCATTTCATT
Organism: Thuja plicata; assembly: GCA_018584345.1. Lineage (NCBI taxonomy): Eukaryota > Viridiplantae > Streptophyta > Pinopsida > Cupressales > Cupressaceae > Thuja > Thuja plicata. The sequence continues at coordinate 1,032,328 of MU224529.1, forward strand.
TTCACCATTTACTGTTGGAGATTTGTGGACCTGGGGTTTAGAGCTAACTAGTGACGTCCAGTACGACATCAACACATCCTGAGATTTTTTGACATCTTCTGATTGTTATTAGTATTAGGTACACACATTTTTCTCATTTTTTATTGTAAATTATATGTTTCATATTTATCTTAAATACTTTTTAGTTAGTAGAAATATTAGAAAATCGTAGTAGAATTTTAGAATATGTTAGTAAATTATAGCAGTATGTTAGAAAATCATAGTAGAATGTTAGAAAACATTAGAAAATTGTAACTTAGAAATGTTAGAATATATTAGGAAATCATAGTAGTGTGTTATAAAATATTAGAAAATCATAGTAAAATGTTAGAAAATATTAGAAAACATTAAAAATCGTAGTAGAAATGTTAGAATATGCTAACAAATGTTAGAAAATTGTAACTTAGTATACATTAAAAAATATTAGAAAACCATAGCAGAATGTTAGCAAATGTTATAAAATTGTAACTTAGTATGTTAGAAAATGTTATAAAATGATAGAAAACCATAGAAGAATGTTAGCAAATGTTAGAAAATATTTACAAAACATTAGAAACCGTAGTAGAAATGTTAGAAAACATTAAGATCTTATAGAAATTATTAAAAATATTTGTTTTTAAATTGCTTTTAGTTAGTTATTAGGAATCTCTCTCTCTCTCTCTCTCTCTCTCTCTCTCTCTCTCTCTCTCTCTCTCTCTCTCTCTCTCTCTCCCATNCTCTCTCTCTCTCTCTCTCTCTCTCTCTCTCTCTCACATGTACATATGTTATAGAGTTATGTATAAATGTTATTCATGTACAATTAGATGTTAAAATATTTTCCTAGGAGGACCTCCTTAGTACATCCTAGGGCCCTTTAAGACACTTAGAGGACCCCTTAGTACACCTTAGGACCCTTTAGGACCCCTATTGTGACATAAAAATATTTAAGAACCCAAGTAGGACCCTTTAAAACACCTATGATGACCTATTAGAACTCTTTAAGAATACCTAAGACCCTTAAGACCTAATAAGACCACTTAAGACCTAATAGAGATAATATGACCTATTAAGACCAATTAGTACATTGTAGGAGCCTTTAGGACTATGAGTACACCCTAGGACCATTTAGGACCCCTATTGTGACATAAACCTCTTTAAGAACCCAACTAGAACCCTTTAAGACACCTAGGATGACATATTAGAACTCTTTAAGAACCCTTAGGACCCTTAAGACCTAATAAGACCACTTACTTGACCTAATAGGACCTATTAATACCAATTAGTACATCCAAGGACCCTTTAGGACTATTAGTACACCCTAGGTCCCTTTAGGACCCCTATTGTGACATAAAACTCTTTAAGAACCCTTAAGATCCTTAAGACCTAGAATAGGACCACTTAAGACCTAATAAGACTAGACTTAAGACCTAATAGGACTAATATGACCTATTAAGACCAATTAGTACATCCTAGGAAAATTAAGACCTAATAAGACCACTTACTTGACCTAATAGGACCTATTAATACCAATTAGTACATCCAAGGAACCTTTAGGACTATTAGTATACCCTAGGTCCCTTTAGGACCCCTATTGTGACATAAAACTCTTTAAGAACCCTTAGGACCCTTAAGACCTAGAATAGGACCACTTAAGACTTAATAGGACCCCTTAAGACCTATTTAGAGTAATATCACCTATTAATACCAATTAGTATATGTCTAATAACCCTTTAGGACAATTAGTACATCCTAGGACCCTTTAGGACCCATATTGTGACATAAAACTCTTTAAGAACCCAAGTAGGACCCTTTAAAACACCTAGGATGAGCTATTAGAACTCTTTAAGAATCCCTAGGACCCTTAAGACCTAATAAGATTGAACTTAAGACCTAATAGGACTAATATGAGCTATTAAGACCAATTAGTACATCCTAGGACCCTTACGACCTAATTAGACCACATACTTGACCTAATAGACCCTATTAATACCAATTAGTACATCCAAGGACCCTTTAGGACTATTAGTACACCCTAGGTCCCTTTAGGACCCCTACTGTGACATAAAACTCTTTAAGAACCCTTAGGACCCTTAAGACCTAGAATATGACCACTTAAGACCTAATAGGACCCCTTAAGACCTAATTAGAGTAATAAGACCTATTAATGCCAATTAGTACATGTTCAAGAATCCTTTAGGACAATTAGTACATCCTAGGACCCTTTAGGACCCTTAGTACACCTTAGGACCCTTTAGGACCCCTATTGTGACATAAAACTCTTTAAGAACCTAAGTAGGACCCTTTAAAACACCTAGGATGACCTATTAGAACTCTTTAATAATCCCTAGGACCCATAAGACCTAATAAGACCGGACTTAAGACTTAATAGGACTAATATGACCTATTAAGATGAATTCATACATCCTAGCACCCTTAAGACCTAATAAGACCACTTACTTGACCTAATATGACCTAGTAATACCAATTAGTACATCCAAGGATCCTTTAGGACTATTATTACACCCTAGGTCCCTTTAGGACCCCTATTGTGACATAAAACTCTTTAAGAACCCTTAAGACCTAAAATATGACCACTTAAGACCTAATAGGACCCCTTAAGACCTAATTAGAGTAATAGGACCTATTAATCCCAATTATGACCCTTTAAAACACCTAGGATGACCTATTAGAACTCTTTAAGAATCTCTAGGACCTAGTATTGTAAATTTAAGTATAATTTTATATATTCAGATATTTGTTTGCATTTTACATGTAGTTATAACATGTAATCAAGTACTTAATTGTTAACACTTACCTTTCACATGTTACATTTAGATGGCCACTCAGGATGTACCAGTTTAGGATGTACCTCACACTCCTGATCTTGCGAACATTTTTTAGACTGCTCAGGCAGAGACAGATCAAATTAGAGAGTCCATCCGTACATCTGAGCCTGGCATATACAGAGATATTTGTATCACTGTATTGAGGAATTTGGAGCATATGAGTCCTAGATTGAGATCTCACTCTTCCTTCACACAAGTTATTTCTAGTACTTTTTGAGAGTTAAGAGTTGAGGTCTCGGGTGATGTTTCCTTGGAGACGGTCTAGAGTCGTGTCCCTAAGGAAATCATCAAACGAGAGGTTTTCCGATTTTACGAGGGGAATTCCAAGGTGAGGGCATATCATGTTACACACTGTGATATTCCACAGATTGCATGCATGATATACCCCCGTTTAACGACCAAATTTCATTATATTTTGTACAGCAGTTGTAGGCTGAGTTCCATTTGGGACCCAGGGTCAACTATTTAGATCTTCCCGTATATTATGGTCATGGGCATGGTAGAGTTGAAGACCATGATTAGTATCATAGGGCTGATTGATTTGTACATTCTCATAGACAGCTGGTTGGGTAGAGGAATCCAACAGTGGCACCGATGAAGGCTGCTACTGCAGATAGAGTGGTCATTGCTTCCCAGAGGGGAGTAGTCGATAGGATAGGGGAGATTGATTTTTCAGCCACCTCCATCACTTTTGATACAATGGGCAGATATATTTTGACTAGATCGAGTTGAGCCAGATCATCTTCTGAGGCTTCATCTAGTACTGCTACATGGGTTAGTGATGAGGCATATAGAGTTGCAGGTCTTCCTCTACCTAGAGAGATATGAGCACTTTCTAGACATCATAGTCATTTGGATGTGGCGCTTTAATTTTTGGAGGATCTCCTGTAGTCATATTCTTATATTGCAGACATGTAGAGGATCCCAGTACAGTCAGTCAGAGATATCATCAGACTTGCACGGGGTCCTGTAGTTCCACCAACACAGGACACACCATCTAGTCATGCACAACATAGTTCACAACACTCTATAGAGTGCTCTACACCTAAAGATCAGTCTACAAATGTAGAGCTGGGTATATGGGTTTGATATGTACACATCATAGCTGAGGGCCTAGACACATTTGATGAGCAGTTGCGTGGGTTGAGTCAGGTGGACACTGGCACTGATGTTGGATCATTTATGGATTTGTTATTGCATCATGGTGGTTCAAACTCTACAACACTCCCCTCCTAGCTACACACACCCCTACACTCTTCATTACTAGAGACATTCAAGACTAGAGGTGGTGTGGGTGATGCAGATTCTGTTGATGATATGATGGTGCAGTGCGCTGATGATCCTCTTGCTCCTGAGACCCAGGTATATAAATTTTTCATTTCTCCTTTCTAGGAGTTTGAGTGAACAATTAATTGTAGATGTGTGTATTGATGTTTTTTCAATGTATAATATTTTACAGGCACAATTAGCAGAGCACATTACCTCTAGTGTGGGCTCGGAGCATCTTCATATGAGAGATTCCGTAGATGTGACACCTACTAGTGGTCAAGTAAGTTTTAAATATATGTAAGTTTAAGCATGTATGTGTAACATGCATTTATATATTTAAAGTACTTTAGATAATATATACTATGCACGTGTATATAACCAATTGTTGTACTAAATTTGCAGGGGTCAGTTGTTGCTTCACAGCTAGAGGATGCTTGTGACACTCGGGCAAAGCACATTACCTCTGTTGTGGGCTTCAAGCATCTTCAT
>MU224529.1:1056041-1066765 GCA_018584345.1 Thuja plicata
AGACAAAAGTGGATGTTTAATGTGTAGTAGTAGTCTTGAAAGTTTCATGTGAGTCTGGAGTCTAAGTCTAGAGATCCCTTTAAGCTAGAAGGCCTTTATCGGATTTCCCAAATTTCACTTCTCCTTCGTAAGCTGGGGGAAATATGTGTCTGAGATCATGTTTTTATTGGGTAGGTTAAGCTCCCAATCTGGTAAAGGCCATAGTTTGAAAGATTCTAACCTCAGTCTTACGTACAGAGGAAATATTTTTCCGCATAAATTCATTTTGCAGTATTGGCAGGAAATCATATTTTAGCTTCTCCATGGTGGAAAATCACCTACAGAGTGTGTTTTCTGCAATTGACAGACTTAAGAGTATCAAGGGAAAATAAAGATGGAAAATGAGAAAGTCAGGAATAAGAAATCTTTGAGCACTCGAATTGAGCCTATGGGAAACACAAGAAATGATCAAGGAAAGAAAGATTCATGGAGCTAGCTTATAGGTGGAAAAGCAGAAAATGGCTTCTCCGCTACTCCTACAGGTAGGTTTCGACTCGCGGAGTGTGTTTTCTGTCAAACTATCAATGTGAAGGAATTTTGAGTAAAAATCTATCTCATTAGGAATCCAGCATATAAAGAAGGCCGATGAAATCAACACATATCATTTTTGGTGCCCCTATAGTCCAGATTTCTCCTTTGGTAGATTTTCAAATAGAGAGCACTACCAAAGTATTTCTCTGCCCAAAGGAGAAGTGGAAAAGTAATTTCCCGCCGCTTCAAGAAAGTTACCCTTCTGGTTACTAAAGTGAAAAGTTGTTTCCTAATGGCATGTAGAGCAAAGTAATTAATTCAAATAAAGCCATTTTACTTCATAACAGACTTCTTCATTAATGTAGGTGTCCATTCATTCGTGTGGCATGGGAATTCAGTTGTTAAACGGTAAGAATTCAAAAAGTGTAAAATCAGTTGAAGATTTTGAACAGGAACCACCATTTGTTTTCCAAATTGTTTGAATTCGAAGCCTCTAAGATCAGTTGTTCATTGTCTCTGCATCCTGAAGAGAAATTTGTAATCCCTGGATTAAATCATACTCACATGGCTTCTAGATTTATGGGATTCGACAGGATGAACGACATCATCTCTAACTGGCACAAAATATTAGATACCTCATTGAAGTTCTTCAATATGTAGAACTTCTAGAATAGATTGAGGGTGGATCAGATGCATCCTATTATAGAAAAGCTAAAGGAGAGCGGGTTAGTCGAAGCCGCCAGTTTTACTGTGGTGGTTCAAGCTCCTAAATTGGTCTGGGAATGTATAGCTCGATACAACCTAGACACCAAGCAAATTATTTTTCTTAACAACACGGTGCTCCTCTCTATTGACAGAGAGTCCATCTAGAATTCCCTCTGTATTCTAGAACAAATAGAATACTCCGAAATGAATTTCAGTCGGGCAGTCTCTGAATATTCAGTGAAGAGACCCGTATGGAAGAAAGAGATCATGAAGTCGTGGTTTAAAGAACCAAAGAGCACCAAGGGAAAGTTGTCCAAAACATTATTCAATGCAAACCTGAAGCCAGAGATCATGGATATTCTGGTATTACTTCACAGGATTAAAGGTGAGAGTGAAGCCCTTAACTTTTTTGAGCAACATTTCTTCATAGTTCAAGTAATCTGCTCCCAGCATCACTTCATTGATTGGGCCCTTATGGTGAGCGATAATCTCTTAGACGCGCTCAATAGAGCCAAGCACTAGAATGAATTCTATATGTCTTTGGTCCTTCTGTATATTCTAGCTATGATTCAAATTTGGCTAGGGCTTCCTAGGTTAGAGGAATTTCCAGATGATGTAAAAAGCTATGAGTTTTATCCTTCTTTGGAACTACAAAATAGTTATGCTGATTATCTCATAGTAAATGACGCCTTTACAATGAGACTGTGCAGGGAACTACAAGGTTTTCTGGAGAGGAGATTTTCTCCTGAAGCCATGGCTTTTATAAGTCAATTTGGATGCTATTTTATTTAGTTCAGGGATTTCTCATATCCTTGTCTTGCAGGTTTTGATGACTTTCCTTTGAAGCTACCTAGGTACCCTACTGACATGATCGTGCTGATCGAGGTGATGAGGTAGGCACTCTAGGAGAATCTGATCTATGCCGAGGACAAAAAGAAAGGCTACAAATTCCCAATGACAATCAGAGCTTATAGTTGTGCATCCCGGTCAGAGGTGAAGAATGTTCTTAACACATTATCGAAAAGGTTTTCTTTAGAAACCTATGATGTTCTAAGGCCACAATATGATCCATTCAATTATGCCAGAGATGTCTTGCAGATGAGTCAGGCAATTCACCATGTACCTGATATTGAAGACTACTGGGCTAATTACAGTGACGACTTGGAGAGTAGGGAGAGATTCTACGCCTGGTTAACCATTGAACAGATCAAAATGTTCAATGTTAACATTGGAGTAGAGGGGCTAGAAGATGATGGAAAGCACCTGTATGATGATACATATTTGGATAAGATAAAGTTCACCCCTATCAGCTCCGAGCCTATGATAGATCAAGCCATAAGTGACTTGCAGGATCTGATGGGGGGGATTTACAAAAGAATAGTATAATGGGTTGAATAGACTATAGACCGAAGGAAAAGGTCAAAAAGGAAGCCTCCCGCTCAGCGAACCCTGGCAAAGGATACTTCTGGCGCTGCAACCACTTCGTCAGCAACCATCCCAACAATTGCAAAAGGATCAACTCAAATGTTGGGAGGAGGCAATGAACCCCCTAAGAAGTCCATCTCATTAGAGAATACCTATGGAGAGGGACCTCTTCTAGATATCGGAGCCACTGTAGAAGCAGTCTCGACAAACCCAATCAAGTCCACAGCTGAGCTCCCTAAAGCTACAGAGTCTGAACAGCCAGCTAGAGCTATTGCTATGGAGACTCAAGCTGGGACCTCGACTCAGGAAACTCTAACGTGGGTATCCGCTGTCATAGTTGAAGTAGGAGGGGATAGCCCTAGTACCTCTGCTATAGAATCAAATAAAGGGGGTGGGGAGAAACATGAGGTTTCTCAAGTTGTTAAATTAATCTCCTCTTCACCCACTTTAGTGAATCCATTCACTTCTTGACCTAAAGCTACTCCTCCACTCTTAAGGAAGTTGTTCATTGAAGAGTTGGTTTCTGCCAACAAAGTTACCAGCGCAGAGTCATGGATACCAAACATTCTAGAGTGCAAAAGGAAGAGAGTGGGGGAAGGAAATCCTAGAAAAGACACTCTGTCACGGGTCCTTCAACCCAAGGCCACCACAAGCAAGTAGAAGAAAGTGAAGATGATGTCTACTCTGGGTCGTGATCATGAGACTGGGCATTTTGCCGTGGAAGTAGCTAAGCCCACTAAGGAGGCAGACTCGAAGATATGACGGCCTTGGACTTTCAGTTACAGTCATTCGATATGGGACTGGCTCGCCATGATACCAAGGTGGACTGGTGGAAATCCACTAATGTAGTGATAGAGGAAGAGCTCGAAGATCTCAAGACTTCCAAAATTTAGCTTAAGGCAGAAGTGGCTCAAGTAACCGACTTCATCAGATAGCTCCTCACTCCTACTGCAAGCGCTCCCAACACCCAAACCTCCTTTGATCCCAGTGCTACGGAGAACCAAGCCATTCTGGCTAAGTTACAAGAAGATAAAAATTATGGGCAGATTGGTAAAAGGTGGATTGAGAGGCTCTAATCTGAAGGCCTAGCAATTATTGAACAGCTAGGTAATACTCTTCTAAGGCTGAAAATAGAGAGGAACAACATTGGTAAGAATTTGCAGACTCTCACGGCAGAAAGAGTAAGATGCCAGGAATGCATAGTCATGTTGCATGTGGTAGTGAAGATGAAGACTAAGGAATCCCTAAAGGCTAAGATTCTACAGAAGGGGGATGAGCCTTTGATCGAATGGCTCCAAAGTCTAGTTTTTAAAATTGAGATGATCATTCAGGCTGAGATGGGGTTACAAAAAATAGATGTTAAGGTCCAAGAAGAACAAAGTAAAGATTTTAAAGTCCTCTTAGGACTTCATGAAGAATCACAATCCAACAGTCAAGGCAAAGCAATGGTTGGAGTAGTCAACATGCAGAAGTCATTCAAAGATTATCTGCATAATTTAGCGTAGCAGTCTTCTTCTCATCTAGACAAGGTGCCAAAGCTCCAGCAATTGAGTGGATGCATCTTTAGGGCTATGGAGGAACTGAAAGATCAGACAGTTGTGATCAAGACTCTAGCCAAAGAACATTCTAGATGGCTCATTCGTTACACCAATGTCCATGTCAACAGACATGAAGATCTCATCCAAGTCATCACTGATGTAACCGCCTATAGGGCCAAATTAGATAAGGGGAAGGAATATGAATCTTAGATATATTCCCCCTTGTACTATTTTTGTTAGTTTTGTAATGGATAAACCTTTGGTTATCATTTCCAGTTGGGAAATTTGAACTATTTTGGTTACCCCTTTTTGTAACGGTCCCATCTGGACCTCTATATGTATTATTTCCAAAATCAATACAAAGGCCGGCTAAATTTTGGTGTGAAGGATAGTATTTTGCTAAGTCAATTGTGTATGTCTGAATGCCATTTTTTTAACTGTTCCATTACATTCCATTTATCTTTCTATTGAATTCAAACATTTCTTTTGAGTTAGATTTGCAATCTGTATTCGAACCAGAGTTCTGTATTATGATTTGATACAGCTAATTAAGGTTAAAATCAGTTGTTATCCTAAGTTTTGGGAATGTTTCTATGATATACATCGATTCATTATCATTGCATTGTTAATCTTTAGTCTTGCATCTGCATTTTCAGTAATCATTCATGCATTACTAGTTTTGGGAGTTAGTCTGATTGATGAGATCTCAAAATTGGCTAGATTTAGAGTTGGAGTTACTGCACCTGAGCTATTTCCTGTCTAGGTTTATCTTGGTTTACCTCTCCTGCTCTCAGGTTAAGAGCATACCCCTGATAGATCAGGAAAGATTGATATCCATTGCAGATCATTCATATAAGGGAGCTGTACCTTCAAATTCAGAGGGAAAATACATTTTCAAATAACTTTTTCCCAACTGTTGTAATCAAATGTTCTTAAGAATTTTTGGGTTTTTTAGGGTTACATTCAAAAGAACAATCTGTTTACCAACAAACTTTTGGTGACTCTACTAGGGAGATGAACAGTCGCTATACCAAAAGCATACAATGAGGAAAGATGGTGCGTCCCCATGAAAATACAATCCCTGTACTCCAACCCAATCTTGGATTCCAAGACGATCAAGAAGATCTCATTTCCTCATTAAATACTTTTGTCTAGAGATACAGAAGAAGCACCGAACACTATAGAAACACCAGTCAAGTGCTAGAGCAGGAATAAGTTAGAGAAGAAACACTTGAAAGAGCCATCCAGAGAAGAAATCTAAGAAGGGCAAAGCATGAAGCTAGGCCACAACATTAGGCAAAAATTTAGAGCCTAAAAGATTTCTCAGAAGTAACAGGAAAGAAGGTAACACAGACCTAGTCTTTGAGAGACTTACAGATATTAATTTTTCTCTTTTAGAAGTACCTTGTCGAGGAAGCAAAACTACAAGGAGATAGAGCAGACCTTCTTCACCTCCTAAACAAACCAATTGGTTATCCACCACTTTCCAAGTGTTGACATTGCACGGGGTAGTTGCCCCTCCTGTTATCAATCTAACACCCTACTTACCCCAAGTAGCTATGGCACTTCCTTGGGCCACTGCAGTCAGACCCCTACAACTAGCAGCATACAATCCTCTTCCTTCAGGCTCTAGAAAGAACTTTCCTTAATTTTCTGGAGACGGGAAAGTATCTATAGACAAGCATATTGTTGCATTCTTCGCTTCAGTTAACATCCTAGTAGTTTGAGAAGAAGATGTGGCTGTCAGAATATTCATTGAGACTCTCGTCGAAGGTGCTGCTGATTGGTTTCACCATTTACCTAGTTCTTCTATTACCAATTGGGCTACTATGAGAGCCGCCTTCGAAAGAAGGTTTAAGATTGCTGAAGATGAGCATGCCCTATTAACTCAATTGACCTCTATCAAGAAAGAACCTTCAATCAACATGAGGGATTTTATAGCTAAATTTAACAAGCTAGTAAATTGTATCCCAACAGCTGACAGGCCTACGATGAGAAATTTGAAAATGTTCTTCATAAGTGCTATGCCACTAGACATCAATTATGATCTAAGGAGGGTAAACCCTCCAAATTTGGATGCTGCACAGAGAACTGCTGTAGAACTTGAGGACCACATGATCTCATCCAGGAAATGGAAAAGAGAGATACAGTCTAGAACCACTAGTAGCAATACTACGTCATCTGATGAGATGATCCAAAAATTGTCTAATGAATTCACTACCTTCGAGAGGCAACTTCCCAGATTCAATAATCCCTACCAGTGAAACTTTTAGGAGCAACCTGGAAGACACAATGATGGGAGGAATGTAGAGGGAAAGACATTACAATTAACTACTCCACCATAGAGGCTAGCTATAGAGGCTCCTCCTAAAAGAGGAAACATGTGTGCCTTCCACTTAACCACAGATCATGATGGAGAAAGCTACCTTGATGTAGCTCGTGCTTGGAAAATGCATCAGACTGACGAGTGGAATGCTGGAGTGTCTAGAGCTGAACTAGATTCATACTCACATGGCAACTCTGAAAACTTATATTTAGAGTATGAATCAGATTAAGAACAAGAAGAAACATGTAACACTACCATAGATGGGACCTCTTATATAGTCTTGACCCGAAGTTAGAAGGATAAAAGCCCTGCCTCAACACCACCTAAAAATAATGAGGCATCTACTTCCAATTCAAAGGAGGACAGTCAAGGACTAAGGATTCCGCAACTAGGTAAGGAACAAAACTCTTTGGACATTATTAAATTTTGTAGAGATTCCAGAATCCAGATTTCTCCCATAGACTAGATCTTAAGTCTAACCTTGTTGAGCTGAAAAAGCTAGTAGATTACTGTAAAGAAGGGAGTTGAGAGTTAAGTCAAAATGTCATGACTACCATAGAGAATGAGTCTTTATTTGTAGACCCAGTTGAACAAGGAGAGTCATCCATTTTAGCCACCTTCCTAGGCCAAAAGCCTGACCCATTCTATGTGTCATTATATATTAATGGTTGCAGGCTAAGCAATTGTATAATAGACTCCGGAGCCTTAGACAATGTAATGCCATCAACTGTGGCCAAAGCTTTAGGACTTAATCTCACTAAAGCCCATGGTAGGTGTTACTCCATGGACTCTAAGAAAGTACCCCTAGTTGGCCAAATTAAGGATGCTCAAGTGGCCTTGGCAGCACATCCTGAGAAGAAGATGTTGCTAACAATCCTTGTTGCTGATATACCTTCTAGCTACGGGTTGTTGTTAAGCAGGAGTTTTTGCAGAGACCTTGGAGGGGAGATAAAGCTGGAATGGTCCTAGGTCTTAATCCCAGTAGGCAATAAAAAGATTAAACTAGTCTCAAAAGAGAAGGCTAAGTTGATAGTTTTGAAATATGATGACCCTAAATCTCAAATTTTGTATCAAGAATTAGAATTTGGCAATTATATGTTGTTCACCGATGATCTTGAGGAAGAAACAAAAACTGCCGAAGAGGAAAAGCAATTTTTTGCTGAAGGAATGCCACCACAGATATGGACTCTTGAATTTGATGGCAGTTGTGCATCATCAGGATCTGGTGCAGGTGTGGTCTTGATATCACCAGACGGAGTATGTGAGCCCATGGCTTATAAATTAGAGTTCGGGAACACCAAAAACACTGCTGAGTATGAAGCCCTTCTATTAGGGATTATTGCTGCAAAATAAAAGGGTGTGGAGATTCTGAGAGCTCATGGTGACGCTAAGCTAATCGTGCGTCAAATTAAGAATCAATACTCTGTAAAGAATCACAGATTGAAGAACTACAGAAATAGAGTATGGGACGGAATAGAAGCACTAGATGCTTTCTTTATCGAATCCGTGCCAAGAGAGTTGAATTTGAAAGAAGACTCCTTGGCTATCTCAGCTTCATTACTACTCCCCCACCCATAATTCAAAGATAAAAAATACCAGGTGTAAGATAAGAAATCGTATCTTTACTCTTACTAAAATGTAAAGGGGAATGAAATAGAGATATGTTTATTAAAAATGTATAATGTGTTAAGAAAGAAGGGTTTGATAGATTATTAATTATCTTGAAATGTAATGTTTGAAATAGGAAATGTGTAAATTGTTCTTTGAGTTGCCTAGATTGTATTGAATTCCTTAACCCTAATTGAATTGAATTTATTGATTGTATATTGTAATCAAGGAGAAGATAAGATGCTCCTTTTTATCCACAAATGCACAAATGGGAGATCCAAGTTGATCAACCCAAGAGAAGGGCTAATACACAAATGAATCAACTATTTGGAAAGGAGAATAACAAGAGAGATACCTTAAATTATGTTAATTATATGTATAGAAATGATATATGACAGTAATTGAAGGAATGGGAGAAATGCACTAACCTTGAAATATTACAGATCAAAGAATGTTGTTTTTTGAGGTCTGTGGACTATTTCTGAAAAAACTGACGGTTACTCCCGAATCGGAACACGGAGACAAACAAAACCCAAAAATATTTTTCTGTTCTGATGTCGTCTTATGAAAAAGGTCGACCTTGACCCACAAATGTCAACCCTGACCCAATAATGTTGACCCTGACATACACAGGTCTGACAGAAAATCTGTTCACGCCATCTAAAAGAAAGCCGAAAAGGGTATCCAGATCTTGTCTCAAATCAACTACTCTATACCTATACCTGCAAGGAAAAGGAGATTGTTTGTTGTGGGGGAGGGGTTTGCATTGGTCAAACCCTGATTTAGGAATTAACGTTAAAATAAAAAAAGTACAGAATGCGAACAAGTAGTAGAATTGAATCTAATAATGAAGCAATGATAGTCAATATATATGTAATTGTATTTCAAATGTATGCAAGTATGTAAATATGAAAGCATGAACTCAATAAGAACCATAAACCTCCATGATTGTATGCTTCAAATCCACTTTGAAGAGATGATGAAAGAGTCTTGAGGATGCACAAAGGATCTTGAAGGAAGATCATACCACCATGATGGCTAGATCTAAGGTTTGAATGATGAATCTTGAATGTTTGCACCTAATCCCTTCAAAGGCTTGAGAGCTTGAATCCTTGATCTTCAATTGAGAACTTGAATGCTTGAGAGGAATACTTGAACACCTTGAGAGCTTGGAAATGGATGCTTGAACATTTTTCTTCTTGACACAATCTTGATTAGAGCTTTTTGCACTTAGAAGGCTCTTTTTAAGAAAATGAGAGAGAGAGACTTCCTTTTATATGAAATTAGGGCACAATATTCTAAGGAGGCCGACATAGGATAATTAAATTCCAATTAGACCCATGCCCCTAGAAAAGGACCTATATTAAATATAATTTAGGAATCAACGCTTCAGAACCCGAAACAGCCGACCCAGAAGCGGGAAAACTAAATTTTTGATGACCCCCGGCAGCTGACAAGCTTCCTATTTTGAAAGGGGGACCCTGGTCAGGATTGAGGTTGACCTTGACCTAGGTCAGGGTCAAGGTTGACCTTGACCCAGGGGGCCAGAACCCCTAGAAAATATGCCAGGTGGGGTAGGAGGTGCCCGGAGAGGCCCAATTAGGGTCCTAAACTAGCACAAAAGCATGAGATGATGCAAAAATAGGAGGATGATATGGTAGAGGTCAAAAAAATCCCCTAAGGAGGGCTAAATTATCTTAACATGGAAGTTCTTCCATTTTAAGACGATACATTAAGCCCCCACTTTAGCGGGAGTACAAAAATTGAATGTGCTCTCGGTAAAGTTAGAGGAAAAGGATCCTAGTGGATTGCAACGAGATAGAATATCACTAAGTCAAGGACATGAGTCCTTAGACAAAGGATTCTAACTCGACATACATACATAAATATATGGAAGTAAAGAGAAATTAATCATAGAAAACATACATGACTATATAAGTAAGACAAGAACAACACCATAGATAACATCGCTTCATGATCCAATCCTACTAGCATGAAAGCGAAAGAGAGAAGAGAAAGTGATTACCTCACCTAGTAAGATTCCAATCTTACTATGAATTACCCCGAAGGGAGAGCCCCCAAGAGGTTCACCCATAAACTATGCTTGTAATTGTAAATGCGTCTTCTGACGGCTTTTGAAAATATCCATAGATCAACATTCTTGTATCACTATGGAATGTAAAACGCGTATCCATTCAGGATTTAGAAACTTATGTGCATTACCTTTCGAGGATTTAGCATATTGTAAAAATAAAAAAGGGTGCGTATCTTTTTAGGATATAGCAACTTATGTGTGTTACCTTCCAAGGATTTAGCAAACATAAAAGTAAAAATGCATGTCTCTTCAGGATTTAGCAACTTATGTGCATTACCTTCCAAGGATTTAGCATGCTGCAAAATGTAAATAAATGTAAATTATAGTACAAGGGAGACCCTATATATGCCCCCTTCCTTATCATGGCTGCCTACTAGGCAGGATAAGGATGAGAAAAGAGGATACCTACTTCACAAGGTAAGGAGATATCCAACTAAACAACAATGTATACCATATTCTTAGCGAAGAGTATTGACCCTTACATCCAAGAGCATAGATAATCATGAAATGGATATGT
>MU224529.1:1074809-1092767 GCA_018584345.1 Thuja plicata
TCAAGAGGGGGGGGGGGTGAATCAGTTATCAGTTACTTTAGTCCTTTTTACTTCTTTAACTTTAGTAAACAACAAAGTAAATGCATAATCAAATAACACAGTACTCAACACATAATCTGATTATGGGGAAACCAAATGGTAAAAACCCCGGTGGGAATTAACACCCAAAATAAACTATACTTGTTTGTAGTAATCCCTGTTAGAAGATATTTCAACCCTGTTAGGAGTTGTACAATACAATGCAATAAGTATAGTGACCTGGTTAAGGGTCAGACCCTGTTAGCAGTCTTTTATAAATAACCCTGTTAGGGGTGGTGGACTCACTGTCCAAAAGCTCACTGCTTGATGGTGAAGGCTACAACTTTCTGAATAATAGATATGCACTATATCTGATGATGAACTGTAGAGTAGACCTGTTGTCTTGATCAGTTCTAGTGTATTACAAACTGTCACTTCTTCTTCACATAGACCCTTGATGAATGAACCAAATCTAATAATATGCTCTATACATCTTTCTTCACTTTTTGTATCATTCACACTTAGCGTATCACAATTGAACTACTATAAGTATCTTCTCCAAATTATAAGGTCATGTCGGCTCTTAGAAACACTTCATCAATATCTTAGTCGGCTTAACTAAGCACACAAACAATATTAAGTCCGCGCATGTCAATGCTGAACAGACGCGACGCTTCACTGAGTCGACCTCACCAAATTAACCATAACTTTGCAATAACCTTGAAACACATTTGGTGCCTTTGGATTTATATCATTAACTCATAACTAAACATGAATATACACACACATATCCTGAAGATAGGTGCAAATAATGAAACATGTTATATACGTCGGCCCTAAACCGTTATACTTCCAGAACTATAACTGCTAATAAAAGAATTGCATAACTTTACTGAAACATCATATCTGGGTCTGCATGTATGAACATAACATAATAAACATGTCAAAAACATGTATCTATCCATGCAAGTCTTCACGTCATCATTCAAAATTACTACTGTGTATTATATGTTGTCATCAAAGACAAACATACAAACAAACAATCAACTCTCAGAATCAAATCTCCAAAAAAATGTCAACCGTGACCCAATAATGTCGACCCTAAATTACACAGGTCTGACAGAAAATATATTCACACCGTCCAAAAGAAATCCAAAAAGGGTATCTAGATCTGGTCTCAAATCAACTATTATGTACCTGTACCTATAAGAAAAACTAGATTGTTTGTTGTGGGGGAGGGGTTTGCCTTGGTCAAACCTTGATTTAGGAATTAACCTTAAAATCAATAAATTACATAATGCTAACAAGTAGTAGAATTGAATCTAATAATGAAGCAATGATAGTCAATAGATATGTAATTGTATTTCAAATGTATGCAAGTATGTAAGTATGAAAGCATGAAATCAATAAGAACCATAAACCTCCATGATTGTATGCTTGAAATCCACTTTGAAGAGATGATGAAAGAGTCTAGAGGATGCACAAAGGATCTTGAAGGAAGATCATACCACCATGATGGCTAGATCTAAGGTTTGAATGATGAAATTTGAATGTTTGCACCTAATCCCTTCAAAGGCTTGAGAGCTTGAATCCTTGATCTCCAATGGAGAACTTGAATGCTTAAGAGGAAGACTTAAACACCTTGAGAGCTTCGAAATGGATGCTTGAACCTTTTTCTTCTTGACACAATCTTGATTAGAGCTTTTTGCACTTAGAAGGCTCTTTTTTAGAAAATGAGAGAGATAGACTTCCTTTTATATGAAATTAGGGCACAATCTTCTAAGGAGTCTAAAATAGGATAATTAAATTCCAATTAGACCCATGCCCCTATAAAAGGACCTATATTAAATATAATTTAGGAATCAACACTTCAGAACCTGAAACAACTGATCTGAAAGTGGGAAAACTGAATTTTTGATGATCCCCGGCAGCTGACAAGCTTCCTGTTATGAAAGGGGGACCCTGGTCAGGGTTGAGGTTGACCCTGACCTAGGTCAGGGTTGAGGTTGACCCTAACCTAGGTCAAGGTCAAGGTCAACCTTGACCCAGGGGGCCAGAACCCCTGGAAAATATGGCAGGTGGGGTAGGAGGTGCCCGGAGAGGCCTAATCAGGGTCTTGAACTAGCACAGAAGCTTGAGATGATGCAGAAATAGGAGGATGATATGGTAGAGGTCAAAAACATCCCCTAACGAGGGCTCATCACTCTTAACATGGAAGTGTTTCCATTTTAAGATGATACACCAGGTGGAGGTTATATATCGACCATCTATGCCTGATAACGTGGAAGATTGGCAAGTTTTCAAAGATGACAAGAATCTCCTTGTCTTTCTAGAGAGTGGTGGTGACTTCCATAAAGATGTTCATGGAAACCATAAAGGAAACTGCCAAGATGAGAAAAAGAAACATAAGTTGGATGTTATTCAATTGCAAGGTAATATCATTCCGCCCCATTTGGTTACTCTTGAAAAGCTCTTCAATAGACATGACACTTTTGTGAAGAAGAAAAGAATCGAAAAGGGGCCTACCACTGGAGAATATGAAGGAATGAATATTGGAACTGAGAAAGATCCAAAGATGATCAACATTGGGAAGTTCTGTACTGAAGAAGAAAGGAATGAGGCCAGGAAGCTCTTTCTAGAATACTCAGATGTTTTTGCCTCGAGCTACGAAGATTTGAAAAGTTTTATGAATGGGAAATTCAAACACTAGATTCCCTTAAAACATAAGGCTACTCCGTTCAGGTAGAAGCAAAGGAACTACAATCCCAAAGTTGCTGATGTAATATTTAGGGAAGTTGATAAAATTCTCAAAGAAAAGATCATCTATCCCATCCATCACTCTACTTAGGTAGCGAACATAGTGCCTATGAGGAAGAAGAACAAAGAAATAAGGATCTGCGTAGACTTTTGAAATCTAAATCAATCTTATTTGAAAGACAAATACGCCCTTCCCAGCATGGATCATCTAATGCAGATCGTGACTGGAGATGAAATGATTTCTATGTTAGATGGCTTCTCGTAGTATAATCAGATAGAAGTTGAGAAAGCAGATCAGCATAAAATGACTTTCACTTCTTCGTGGGGGACCTTCGCATATCACATAATGTCATTCGGGTTGATCAACGCCGGAGAAAATTTTCAGAGAGGTATGGATCTTTCTTTTAGTGATATGAGGAACAAAATCATTGGTATGTATCTGGACGATCTTACTGTGCTCTCTAAGAAGAGAGTAGATCATATAAATGATCTAAGGAGAGTATTGCAAAGATTCCGGGAGGACGGGATTTCATTGAATCCCAAGAAATCAGTGTTTTGTGTAACTGAAGGGAAACTGTTGGGTCACATTGTCTCCCAAGAAGGAAGGATCGATCTAGAAAGTGTGAGAGCTATTCAGCAACTGAGTTTACCAGTGAACAAAATTGGAGTGAATTCATTTTTTGGTCAAGTTAACTTTATCAGGAGATTCATCCCTAATTTCTCTGAGATTACTAAATACATAGTTGATATGATGAAGGGAAATGTGAATTTAAAGTGGAATGACCCTGGTAAGCAGGCTTTCAAAAGAATTAAGAACACCATAGCTAATGCCCTAGTATTATGTCACCCAAATTACAAGAAAGATTTTGTAATCTACTGTTATTCTTCTGAACATACTCTGTCATCCATCCTGATGCAAGAGAATGAAGAGGGAATTCAAGCCCCTATCGCTTTTATGAGAACACCTCTAAAAAATCATGAGCTGAGATATTCTCAAACTTAAAAGCATGCTTTCATGGTGGTAAAGGCTCTTAAGAATTTCAGATTTTATATCCTACATTCCCACTCTCTTGTGTATGTGCCTGATTTTGCAGTAAAAAGAATTTTGAATCAACAGGATGTGGGGTGTACAACAGAGGAGCATGGGTAGCTAAAACCAAAGAATATGACATAGAGATCAAGCCCACCAATTTGGTAAGAGGGAATGCCCTATGCAAGGCAATGGCGGAAAATCAAATGGACGATGATCCAAAAGATACACAGTTAGTTTTGGCAGTAAGTATGCAAGACCCATGGTTTGAAAACATTGTGTATTTCTTGACATATGGTTAATGTACTGAAGGATTAACTTCAAAGAAAAGAAGAGACCTAAAACTGAAAGCTTCTAAATATGTAATCTGGGAGGATAGACTATATAAGAGATCTATCGATGGAACATTCCTCCGATGTGTCGACAAACAACAACAAGAGAAACTGTTAAAGGTTTTTCATGATGAAGCTTGCGGAGGACATTTCTCCTCATTAGTCACTGCATTGAATATTTTGAGACAGTGTTATTACTGGTCAGGAATGTTTAAAGATGTGTACCAGTGGGTGGCAAGATGTGAAAAATGCAAGATGTTTATCGGGAAGCCACAGTTAGCAGCATTACCCCTCAGACCGGTGATAATTGAAGGACCATTCTAGTAGTGGGGGATTGATTTTATCGATCCTATAAATCCTACTTCCAACACAGGTCATACTTACATAATTACTGCAACTGATTACTTCATGAAATGGGTGGAAGTGAAGGAAACCAAAAGGACTACTTCAGAGGTAGTATGTGAGTTTATCAAAGAAAATATTTTGGTAAGATTTGGTGTGCCTATTAAGTTGGTTATGGATAATGCCGCATACTTTTCTTCTCAAGAAATTACTAAATTTTGTTTTGAATATGGCATCATGATCAGCCATTCTTTCGATTATTTCCCTCAAGGGAACGACCAAGTGGAGTCTAGCAACAAAAAATTGGTGAACATCATGAAAAAGCTTGTGGCAAAAAACCAGAGAAGTTGGCATAAAAAAATCTATGAAGCCCTCTAGGCGGATAGAGTGACTCCCAAAAGAGCCATTGGTGTATCTCCTTTTGAACTCATCTACGAGGTAGAATCTAGTCTTCCATTTCCATTGGAATTAGAAACTTGCAAACTGAGAACAGTAGTAGAAGATGGCATATATGAAGATGGTTTAGAGAAGAGGATTCTGTACCTGAGAAAATTGGAAGAAGAAAGGGAGAAAATGGTTGATCATATCACATGGAATTAGATGTGTGTAAAGAACCTGTTTGATAAAAAGAGCAGACCCCAAAAATTTATGGAGGGGGACATGGTGCTATTGTGGGACAAGCATAGGGCACCCAAAGGTATGCATGGGAAATTCAAAACATTTTGGAAAGGACCTTTCAAAATCCATCAGGCGTTTGAGAAAAATTATTTCAAATTAACTTATTTGGATGGTGAGGCGCTACCCCTGACGTATAATGGTCAGGATTTGAAGCTTTATCAAATCTGAATTGAAAGCAGGTAACCCCTATATTGTACAATAGTTATGTTTAGTTCCTATTTTTGTTTTCCTAGTTAGGTTTCCCTCCTGCTTTCCTTTCCATGGCTTGCTTTAGTTTTGTTTTGAGCCGCCTTTTGTTGAACTTTGTGAAACCACAGATTTGAGTTCCTTGCTTGGACATGTGTATGTCTAAGTCCCCAGACAGAGCCGACTGTTGCCCCACTTTTGGTCTTTATACCTTAAGACAAAAGTGGATGTTTAATGTGTAGTAGTAGTCTTGAAAGTTTCATGTGAGTCTGGAGTCTAAGTCTAGAGATCCCTTTAAGCTAGAAGGCCTTTATCGGATTTCCCAAATTTCACTTCTCCTTCATAAGCCGGGGAAAATCTGTGTCTGAGATCATGTTTTTATTGGGTAGGTTAAGCTCTCAATCTGGTAAAGGCCATGGTTTGAAAGAATCTAACCTCAGTCTTACGTACAAAGGAAATATTTTGCCGCATAACTTCATTTTTCAACATTGGTGGGAAATCAAATTTTAGCTTCTCCATGGCAGAAAATCACATGTGGAGTGCGTTTTCCACAATTGACAGACTTAAGAGTATCAGGGGAAAATAAAGATGGAAAATGAGAAAGTCAGGAACAAGAAAGCTTTGAGCACTCAGATCGAGCCTATGGGAAACAAAAGAAATGATCGAGGAAAGAAAGATTCATGGAGCTAGCTTATAGGTGGAAAAGCATAAAATGGCTTCTTCGCTACTCCTATAGGCGTGTTTCGACTTGCAGAGTGCATTTTTCGCCAAACTATCAATGTGAAGGAATTTTGTGGAAAAATCTATCTCATGAGGAATCCAGCATATAAAGAAGGCCAATGAAATAAACACATATCATTTTTGGCACCCCTATAGGCCAGATTTCTCCTTTGGCAGATTTTCAAACAAAGAGCACTACAAAAGTATTTCTCAGCCCAAAGGAGAAGCGAAAAAGTAATTTCCCGCTGCTTCAAGAAAGTTACCGTTATGGTTACTAAAGTGAAAAGATGTTTCCTAACGGCATGTAGAGAAAAGTAATTAATTCAAATAAAGTCGTTTTACTTCATAATGAACTTCTTCATTAATGTAGGGTTCCTTACATTCGTGTGGTGCAAGAAGTCGGCTGTTAAATGGTAAGAATTCAAAAAGTATAAAATTAGTTAAAAATTTTGAATAGGAACCACCGTTTGTTCGCCAAATTGTTTGAATTTGAAGCCTCTAAGACTAGTTGTTCATTGTCTCTGCATCTCGAAGAGAAATTCGTAATCCCTGGATCAAATCATACTCACATGGCTTCCAGATTTATGGGATTCGACAGGATGAATGGCATCATCTCTAACTGGCACAAAATCTCAGATACCTTTTTGAAGTTCTTCGATATGCAAAACTTCCAGAACAGATTGAGGGTGGATTAGATGTATCCTATTGTAGAAAATATAGAGGAGAACGGGTTAGTCAAAGCCACCGATTTTTGTTTGACGGTTCAAACTCCTGAATTGGTCCAGTAATGTAAAGCTTGATACAACCGACACACCAAGAAGATTCTTCTGCCTGACAACACGGTGCTCCTCTCTATTGATAGAGAGTCCATCCGAAATTCCCTTAATATACTAGAACAAATGGAATACTTCAAAATGACTTTCAGTCGGCCAAGCTCTGAATATCCAGCGAAGAGACCCATATGGAAGAAAAATATGACGAAGTCGTGGTTTAAAGAACCAAAGAGCACCAAGAGAAAGTTGCCCAAAATATTATTCGATGCAAACCTGAAGCCAGAGATTGTGGATATTCTAGTATTACTTCACAGGATTAGAGGTCAGAGTGAAGCCCTTAACTTTGTTGAGAAACATTTCTTCCTAGTTCAAATAATCTACTTCCAGCATCACTTCATTGATTGGGCCTTAATGCTGAGCGAGAATCTCTCGAACGCCCTCAATAGAGCCAAGTGCCAGAATGAATTCTATATGTCTTCGGTCCTTCTGTATATTCTGGCTATGATTCAAATTTTGCCAAGGCTTTCTAGGTTAGAGGAATTTCTAGATGATGTAAAAATCTATGAGTTTTTCCCTTCTTTGCAACTACAAAATAGTTATGCTAATTATCTCATAGTAAATGATGCCTTTACAATGAGACTGTGCAGGGAACTACAAGGTTGTCTGGAGAGGATATTTTCTCCTGAAGCCATGGCTTTTATAAGTCAATTCGGATGCTATTTTATTCATTTCAAGGGTTTCTCATATCTTCGTCTTACAGGTTTTGATGACTTTCCTTTGAAGCTTCCCAAGTACCCTACTGACATGATCATGCTGATCAAAGTGATGAGGCAGGCACTTCAGGTGAATCTGATCTGTGCTGAGGCCAAAAAAAATGCTAATATTTCCCAATGACCATCGGAGCTTACAGTTGTACATCCCGGTTGGAGGTGAAGAATGCCCTTAAGACATTCCCGAAGAGGTTTTCTTTGGCAACCTATGATGTTTTAAGGCCGCAATATGATACAATCAATTATGCCAGAGATGTCTTGCAGATGAGTCAAGAAATTCACCATGTACCTGATATTGAAGACTACTGGGCTAATTGCAGTGACGACTTGGAGAATAGGGAGAGATTCTACACCTGGTTAACCATTGAACAGATCAAAAAGTTCAATGTTAACATTGGAGTAGAGGGGCTAGAAGATGATGGCAATCACCTGTACGATGATACATATCTGGAGAAGATAAAGTTCACCCCTATCAGCTCCGATCCTATGTTCGATCAAGCCGTAAGTGACTTGCAGGCTCTGATGGGGGGATTTACAAAAGAATGGTACAATGGGTTGAATGGACTGTAGGCCAAAGGAAAAGGTTGGAAAGGAAGCCTCCCGCTCAATGAACCCTGATAAAGAATACTTCTGATGCTACAACCACTTCATCAGAAACCATCCCAATAGTTGCAAAAGGATCAACTCAACCGTTGGGAGGAGGCAATGAACCCCCATAGAAGTCCATCCCATTAGAGAAGACCTATGGAGAGGGCCCTCTTCTAGATATTGGAGCCATTGTAGAAGTAGTCTCGACAGAACCAATCAAGTCCACAGGCGAGCTCCCTAAAGCTCCAGAGTCCAAACAACCAGCTAGAGCTATTGCTGTGGAGACTCAAGCCGGGACCTCAACTCAAGAAACTCCAAGGTGGGTATCCCCTGTCATAGTTGAAGTAGGAGAGGATAGCCCTAGTACCTCTGCTATAGAATCAAATAAAGGGGGTGGGGAGAAAGAGGAAGTTGCTCAAGTTGTTAAATTAATCTCCTCTTCACCCACTTCAGTGAATCCATTCACTTCCAGACCTAAAGCTACTCATCCGCTCATAAGGAAGTTGTTCATTGAAGAGTTGGTTTCTGCCAACAAAGTTACCAGCGCAGAGTCATGGATAGAAAACACTCTAGAGCACAAAAGGAAGAGAGTGGGGGAAGGAAATCCTAGCAAAGATACTATGTCATGGGCCCTTCAACCCAAGGCCACTGCAAGCAAGCATAAGAAAGTGAAGACGATGTCTACTCTGGGTCGTGATCCTGAGACTGGGTATTTCACCATGGAAATAGCTAAGCCTACTAAGGAGGGAAGACTCAAAGATATGACAGCCTCAGACTTTCAGTTACAGTCAATTGATATGGGACTGGCTCACCATGATACCAAGGTGGACCGGTGGAAATCGATAGAGGAAGAGCTCAAAGATCTCAAGACTTCCTAAATACACCTTAAGGAAGAAGTGGCTAAACTAAACGACTTCATCAGACAGCTCCTCACTCCTATTGCAAGCGCTCCCATCACCCAAGCCTCCTTTGATCCCAGTGCTGTGGAGAACCAAGCCATTCTGGCTAAGTTACAAGAAGATCAAAATTATGGGAAGATTGGTAAAAGGTGGATTGAGAGGCTCAAATCCAAAGGCCTAGAAATTGTTGAACAACTAGGTAATACTCTTCTAAGGCTAGAAATAGAGAGGAACAACATTGGTAAGAATTTGCAGACTCTCATGGAAGAACGAGTAAGATGCCAGGAATGCATAGTCATGTTGCATGTGGCAGTGAAGATGAAGACTAAGGAAGCCCTAAAGGCTAAGATTCTACAGAAGGGGGATGAGCCTTTGATCGAATGGCTCCAAAGTATGGAGTTTAAAATCGAGATGATCATTCAGGCTGAGACAGGGTTACAACAAACAGATGTTAAGGTCCAAGAAGAACAAAGTAAAGATTTTAAACTCCTCTTAGGACTTCATGCAGAATCACAAACCAGTGGTTAAGGAAAAGCAATGGTTGGAGTAGTCAACATGCAGAAGTCATTCATAGATTATCTGCATAATTTAGCGGAGCAGTCTTCTTCTCATCTAGACAAGGTGCCAGAGCTCCAGCAATTGAGTGGATGCATCTTTAGGGCTATGGAGGAACTGAAAGATCAGAAAGATGCGATCAAGACTCTAGCCAAAGAGCATTCTAGATGTCTTTTCCATTACACCAATGTCCACATCAACAGACATGAAGAGCTCATCCAAGTCATCACTGTTGTAACCGCCTATAGGGCCAAATTAGATAAGGGGAAGGAAACTAAATCTTAGATATATTCCCCCTTGTACTATTTTTGTTAGTTGTTTAATGGATAAACCTTTGGTTATCATTTATGGTTGGGGAAGTTGAACCGTTTTGGTTACCCCTTTTTGTAATGGTCCCATCTAGAACTCTATATTTATTATTTCCAAAATCAATACAAAAGTTGGATAAATTTTGGTGTGAAGGATAGAATTTTTGCTGAGTCAATTGTGTATGTCTGAATGCCATTTTTTTAACTGTTGCATTGCATTTCATTTATCTTTCTGTTGAATTTGAACATTTCTTTTGAGTTAGATTTGCAATCTGTATTCAAACTACAGTTCTATATTATGATTTGATATAGCTAATTAAGGGGAAAATCAGTTGGTATCCTAAGTTTTGGGAATGTTCCTACGATATAGATCGATTCATTACCATTGCATTTTTAATCTTCAGTATTGCATCTGCATTTGTAGTAATCATTCATGCATTACCAGTTTTGGGAGTTAGTCTGATTGATGAGATCTTAGAATTGTCTTAATTTAGAGTTGGAGTTACTGCGTCTGAGCTATTTCCTATCTAGGTTTAGCTTGGTTTACCTCTCCTACTCTCAGGTCAAGACCATACCCCTGATAGATTAGGAAAGATCGATATCCATTGTAGATCATTCATATAAAGGAGCTGTACCTTCAAATTCAAAGGGAAAATAGGTTTTCAAATAACTTTTTCCCAACTGTTGTAATCAATTGTTCTTAAGCATTTTTGGGTATTTTAGAGTTACATTCAAAAGAACAATCTGGTTACCAACAGATTTTTGGTGACTCTGCTGGGGAGACAAACAATCGCTATACTAGAAGCATATAATGAGGAAAGATGGTGCTTCCCCATGAAAATATAATCCCTGTATTCCAACCCAATCTTGGATTCCAAGATGATCAAGAAGATCTCATTCCCTCATTAAATACTTTTTTTTGGAGATATACAAGAAGCACCAAACACTATAGAAATGCCAGTCAAGTGCTAGAGCAGGAAGAAGTTAGAGCATAAGCACTTGAAAGAGCCATCCAAAGAAAAAATCTAAGAAGGGCAGAGCGTGAATCTAGGCCACAACATTATGTGAAAACCTGGAGCCTAAAAGATTTCTCAGAAGTACCAGGAAAGAAGGTAGCACCGACCCAATCTTTGAGAGACTTGCAGATATTAATTTTTCTCTTTTAGAAGTACCTCATCGAGGAAACAAAACTGCAAGGAGTCAGAGCATACCTTCTTCACCTCCTAAAAAAATTGCTCGGTTATCCACCACTTGCCAAGTGTTGACGTTGCACGGGGTAGTTGCCCCTCCCGTTATTAATCTAACACCCTACTTAGCCCAAGTAGCTATGACACTTCCTTGGGCCGCTGCAGTCAGACCCCTACAACTAACAGCATACAATCCTCTTCCTTCAGGCTCTAGAAAGAACTTTCCTAAATTTTTTGGAGATGGGAAAGTATCTATAGATGAGCATATTGCTGCATTCTTCACTTTAGTTAACATCCTAGCAGTTTGAGAAGAAGATGTGGCCATCAAACTATTCATTGAGACTCTCATCAAAGGTGCTACTGATTGGTTTCACCATTTACCTGATTCTTCTATTACCAATTGGGCTACTATGAGAGCCGCCTTCAAAAGAAGGTTTAAGACTGTTGAAGATGAGCATGCCCTATTGACTCAATTGAATTCTATCAAGAAAGAACCTTCAATCAGTATGAGGGATTTTATAGCTAAATTTAACAAGTTGGTAAATCATATCCCAGCAGCTGACAGGCCTACGGTGGGAAATTTGAAAATGTTCTTCATAAGTGCTATGCCACCAGACATCAATTATGATCTAAGGAGGGTAAACCCTGCAAATTTGGATGTTGCACAAAGAACTGCTGTAGAACTTGAGGACCAACTGATCTCATTCGAGAAATGGAAAAGAGAGATACAATCTAGAACCACTAGTAGCAAAACTACGTCATCTAATGAGATGATCCAAAAAATTTCTAATGAATTCACTGCCTTCAAGAGGCAACTTCCCAGATTCAATAATCCCTACCAGCGAAACTTTCAGGAGAAGCCTGGAAGACACAATGATGGGAGGAATGCAGAGGGAAAGATGTTACAATTAACTACTCCACCATAGAGGCTAGCTATAGAGGCTCCTCCTAAAAGAGGAAACATGTGTGCCTTCCACTTAACCACGGATCATGATGGAGAAAGATGCCCTAATGTAGCTAATGCTTGGCAAATGCATCAGACTGACGAGTGGAATGCTGGAGTGTCTAGAGCTTAACCAAATTCATACTCACATGGTGACTCTGAAAACTTATATTTAGAGTATGAATCAGATTCAGAACAAGAAGCAACATGTTATGCTACCATAGATGGGACCTCTTATATAGTCTTGACCCAGAGTCAGAAGGATAAAGTCCCTGCCTCAACACCACCTAAAAATAACGAGGCATCTACTTCCAATTCAAAGGAGGCCAGTCAAGGACTGAGGATTCCACAACTAGGTAAGGAACAAAACTCTTTTGACATGATTCAATTATGTAGAGATTCCAGAATCTAGATTTCTCCCATAGACTATCTTAAGTCTAATCTTGTTGATTTGCAAAAGCTAGTAGATTACTGTAAATAAGGGAGTTGAGAGTTAAGTCAAAATGTCATGACTACCATAGAGAATGAGTCTTTATTTGTAGACCCAGTTGAACAAGGAGAGTCATCCATTTTAGCCACCTTCCCAGGCCAAAAGCATGACCCATTCTATGTGTCGTTATATATTAATGATTGCAGGCTGAGCAATTGTATAATAGACTCCGGAGCCTCGGACAATGTAATGCCATCAACTGTGGCCAAAGCTTTAGGAATTAATCTCACTAAAGACCATGGTAGGTGTTACTCCATGGAATCCAAGAAAGTACCCCTAGTTGGTGAAATTAAGGATGCTCAAGTGGCCTTGATAGCACATCCCGAGAAGAAGATGTTGCTAACAATCCTTGTTGCTGATATACCTGCTAGCTATGGGTTGTTGTTAAGCAGGAGTTTTTGCAGAGACCTTGGAGGGGAGATAAAGATGGAATGGTCCCAGGCCTTAATCCCAATAGGAAATAAAAAGATTAAATGGGTCTTGGAAGAGAAGGCTAAGTTGACAGTGTTGAAATCTGATGACCCTGAATCTCAAATTTTGTATCAAGAATTGGAATTTGGCAATTATATGTTGTTCACCGATGATCTTGAGGAAGAAACAAAAACTGTTGAAGAGGAAAAGAAATTTTCCGCTGAAGGAATGCCACCACAGATATGGAATCTTGAATTTGATGGCAATTGTGCATCATCAAGATCTGGTGCAGGTGTGGTCTTGATATCACCAGACAAAGTATGTGAGCCCATGGCTTATAAATTGGAGTTTGGGAACACCAACAACACTATCGAGTATGAAGCCCTTCTGTTAGGGATTATCACTGCAAAAGAAAAGGGCGTGAAGATTATGAGAGCTCGTGGTGATGCTAAGCTAATCATGTGTAAAATTAAGAATCAATACTCTGTAAAGAATCAAAGATTGAAGAACTACAGAAACAGAGTATGGGATGAAATAGAAGCACTAGATGCTTTCTTTGTCGAATCCATGCCAAGAGAGTTGAATTCCAAAGCAGACTCCTTGGCTGTCTCAGCTTCATTACTACTCCCCCACCTAGAATTCAAAGATAAAAAGTACCAGGTGGAGGTTATATATCGACCATATGTGCCTGATAACATGGAATATTGGCAAGTTTTCAAAGATGACAAGAATCTCCTTGTCTTTCTGGAGAGCAGTGGTGACTTCCATAAAGATGTCCATGGAAACCATAAAGGAAACCACCAAGATGAGAAAAAGAAAGATAATTTAGATGTTATTCAATTGCAAGGTAATATCATACCACCCCATTTGGTTACTCTTGAAAATCTCTTCAATAGACATGACACTTTTGTGAAGAAGAAAAGAATCAAAAGGGGGCCTAACACTAGTGAATATGAAGGAATGAATATTGGAACTGAGAAAGATGCCACGATGATCAATATTGGGAAGTGTTGTAATGAAGAAGAAAGGAATGAGGCCAGGAAGCTCTTTCTAGAATACTTAGATGTTTTTTCCTAGAGCTATGAAGATTTGAAAAGTTTTATGAACGGGAAATTCAAACACCAGATTCCCTTAAAACCCGAGGCTACTCCGTTCAGGCAGAAGAAAAGGAACTACAATCCCAAAGTTGCTGATGCAATATTTAGGGAATTTGATAAAATGCTTAAAGAAAAGATCATATATCCCATCCATCACTCTACTTGGGTAGCGAACATAGTGCCTGTGAGGAAGAAGAACGGAGAAATAAGGATCTGCGTAGACTTCAGAAGTCTAAATCAATCTTCTTTGAAAGACAACTACGCCCTTCCCAACATGGATAATCTCTTTCAGATCATGGCTGGAGCTGAAATGACATCTATGTTAGACAGCTTCTCGGGGTATAATCAGATAGAAGTTGAGAAAGTAGATCAGCATAAAATGGCTTTCAATACTCCGTGGGGGATCTTCGCATATCACAGAATGACATTCGGGTTGATCAACACCGGAGAAAATTTTTAGAGAGGTATGGATCTTTCTTTTAGTGATGTGAAGAACAAAATCATTGGTATGTATTTGGAAAATCTCACTGTATTCTCTAAGAAGAGAGTAGATCATATAAATGATCTAAGGAGAGTATTGCAAAGATGCCGAGAGGAAGGGATTTCATTGAATCCCAAGAAATCAGTGTTTTGTGTAACTGAAGGGAAACTTTTGGGTCACATTGTCTCCCAAGAAGGTATAAGGATCGATCCAGAAAGGGTGAGAGCTATTCAGCAACTGAGTTTACCAGTGAACAAAATTGGAGTGAAGTCATTTTTTGGTCAAGTTAACTTTATCAAGAGATTCATCCCTGATTTCTCCAAGATTACTAAATACATAGTTGATATGATGAAGGGAAATGTGAATTTCAAGTGGAATGACCTTGGTACGCAGGATTTCAAAAGCATCAAGAATGCCATAGCTAACACCCTAGTATTATGTCACCCAGATTACAAGAAAGATTTTGTAAGCTATTGTTATTCTTCTGAACATACTCTGTCAGCCATCCTGATGTAAGAGAATGAAGAGGGAATTCAAGCCCCTGTCACTTTTATGAGAACACCTCTAAAAAATCATGAGTTGAGATATTCGCAGACTGAAAAGCACGCTTTTGCGGTGGTAAAGGCTCTTAAGAATTTCAGATTTTATATCCTACATTCCCACTCTCTTGTGTATGCGCTTGATATTGCACTAAAAAGTATTTTTACTCAACAGGATGTGGGGTGTAACAATAGAGGAGCATGGGTAGCTAAAACCCAAGAATATGACATAGAGATCAAGCCCACCAATTTGGTAAGAGGGAACGCCCTATGCAAGGCAATGGTGGAAAATCAAGCGAATGATGATCCAAAAGCTACAAAGTTGGTTTTGGCAGTATGCAAGACCCATGGTTTGAAAACATTGTGTATTTCTTGACATATGGTGAATGTCTTGAAGGATTAGCTTCAAAGAAAAGAAGAGACCTAAAATTGAAAGCTTCTAAATATGTAATCTGGGAGGATAGACTATATAAGAGATCTATCGATGGAACATTCCTCCGATGTGTCGACAAACAATAGCAAGAGAAGCTGTTAAAGGATGATGAAGCTTGCGAAGGACACTTCTCCTCATCAGTCACTGCATTCAAGATTTTGAGACAGTGTTATTACTGGTCGGGAATGTTTAAAGATGCATAGCAGTGGGTGGAAAGATGCGAAAAATGCAAGATGTTTACCGGGAAGCCACAGTTAGCAGCATTACCCCTCAGACCGGTGATAATTGAAGGACCATTCCAGCAATGGGGGCTTGATTTTATCGGTCCTATAAATCCTACGTCCAGTGTAGGTCATACTTACATAATTACTGCAACTGATTACTTCACAAAATGGGTGGAAGCGAAGGCAACCAAAAGGACTACTTCAGAGGTAGTATGTGAGTTTATCAAAGAAAATCTTTTGGTAAGATTTGGTGTGCCTATTAAGTTGGTTATGGGTAATGCCGCATACTTTTCTTCTCAAGAAATTACTAAATTTTGTTTTGAGTACGGCATCATGATTAGCCATTCTTTCGATTATTTCCCTCAAGGGAACGGCCAAGCGGAGTCTAGCAACAAAAATTTGGTGAACATCATGAAAACGCTCGTGGCAGAAAACCAGAGAAGTTGGCATAGAAAAATCTATGAGGCCCTATGGGAAAATAGAGTGACTCCCAAAAGAGCCATTGGTGTATCTCCTTTTGAACTCGTCTACGGGGTAGAATCTAGTCTTCCATTGCCATTGGAATTAACAACTTGCAAACTAAGAACAGTAGTAGAAGATGGAATATATGAAGATGGTTTAGAGAAGAGGATTCTGTACCTGAGCAAATTGGAAAAAGAAAGGGAGAAAATGGTTGATCATATCACACGACATCATATGCGTGTAAAGAACCTATTTGATAAAAAGAGCAGACCCTAAAAATTTATGGAGGGGGACATGGTGCTATTGTGGGACAAGTGCAGGGCACCCATAGGTATACACGGGAAATTTGAAACACTGTGGAAAGGACCTTTCAAAATCCATCAGGCATTTGAGAAAAATTCTTTCAAATTAACTTATCCGGATGGTGAGGCGCTACCCCTGACATATAATTGTCAGGATTTGAAGCTCTATCAGATATGAATTGAAAGTAGGTAACCCCTATAGTGTACAATAGTTACGTTTAGTTCCTATTTTTGTTTTCCTAGTTAGGTTTCCCTCCTGCTTTCCTTTCTGTGTCTTGCTTTAGTTTTGTTGTGAGCCGCCTTTTGTTGAACTTTGCAAAACCAGAGATTTGAGTTCCTTGCTTGGACATGTGAATGTCCAAGTCCCTAGACAGAGACAGCTGTTGCCCCACTTTTGGTCTTTATACCTTAGGACAAAAGTGGATGTTTAATGTGTAGTAGTAGTCTTGAAATTTTCATGTGAGCCTAGAGTCTAAGTCTAGAGATCCCTTTAAGCTAGAAGGCCTTTATCGGATTTCCCAAATTTCACTTCTCCTTCGTAAGCTAGGGGAAATCTGTGTCTGAGATCATGTTTTTATTGGGTAGGTTAAGCTCCCAATTTGGTAAAGGCCATGGTTTGAAATATTCTAACCTTAGTCTTACGTACAGAGGAAATATTTTGCCGCATAACTTCATTTTGTAGCATTGGCGGGTGTAACATAATTTTTTTTTGATTTGTGATGATTAGATTTGAATTGATTGAATGTTTATGTTACCAAAATGTAAAGGAGAAAATTGTGGTTTAAGAGGGTTTTAATTGTTAATTGTTATCTATGTTGATTTTATATTGCAATTGTGATTGTGATTAAGGGAAGATAAGATGCTCCTTTCTTTCACCCTCAAATACACAAATAGGAGATCCAATTTTGATCAACCCAAAAGGGTTAATACACAAATGAATCTAATATTTGGAAAGAGACCAAGAAAGGGGATCTTAAATTCTGTAAATTGATTGATTAATATGATTAAGGACAGTAATTAAAAAGAATAGGAGAAAGTACCAACCTTACAAAATTGCAGATTAAAGATTGTTGTTTTTTGAGATCTGTAGACTGTTTCTGGAGATGCCAATAGTTGATACCGAACCGGAACAAAGAGATGGACAAAACCCAAAAATCTTTTTCCATTTTGATGTCATCTTATGAAAAAGGTCAACCCTATACCACTTTTGCCAACTCAACCTTCTCAACTCCAAAAGTGTCCCTATTCGCACAGTCCAAAAGAAATCCAAAAAGGGTATCCAGATCTGGCCTCAGATTTACGGTCACGAACCTGTACCTACAAGAAAAATGTTTGTTTGTTGGGGGGAAGGGGTTTGCCTTGGTCAAACCCTAGTTTTGGAATTAACCTTATAATATAATTGAAATTGCAGAGATAAACAAAGTAAACACATA
>MU224529.1:1139822-1151345 GCA_018584345.1 Thuja plicata
CCTTTAAGACCCCTTAGGACCCCTTATCATACACTAATGTATGAAAAGGGGTCTTAAGGGGTCCTATGACACATTAATTTGTCCTAGAACCCCTTATGATCTCTTAGGACCCTTTATCGCGCCTAAGATGTAGGGAAATGGGTTATAAGGGGTCGTGGGACCCCTAATGACCCCTCAGTACCCTTTATGAATCCTCTCTATATATATTAGATGTCATAAGGGTTTTTAAGTTGACATAGAACACATCAATGTGTCTTAGGACCTCTTAAGACCCCTTAGGACCCCTTACCATACACTAATGAATGGTAAGATATCGTAAAACATCTTAAGGTGTTCTAGGACACATTAATGTGTCCTAGAGCTCCTTATGACCCCTTAGGACACTTTAAGATCCCTAAGATGTATGATAAGGGGTTGTAAGTTGTCCTAAGGGGTCATAAGAAGTTGTAGGACATATTAATGTTTCCTAGGACCACTTATCACCCCTTACGACCCATGAAGACCCCTCTCTCTACATCTTAGGGGTTGTAAGTGTTGTTAAGGGGTCCTAAGACACATTAATGTGCCCTATGACTCCTTATACCCCTTATCACCCCTTAGGACCCCTTACCATACACTAATTAATGTTAAGGGGTCCTAACACACATTAATGTGTCCTAGGACCCCTTCTTAACATTTAGGACCCTTGAATACCCCTCTCTCTACATCTTAAGGGTCATAATGGTTGTTAAGGTTTCTTATGACACATTAATGTGTCCTAGGACCCCTTAAGAAGGTCTATTTGTATGAGAGAGAGAGTCAGAGAGAGAGAGAGAGAGGGAGAGAGGTTGTAAGGGGTCTTAATGGGTCCTAAGATATAGTAATGTGTCCTATGACCCCTCAAGACCCCTTAATGTGTGCTAGTACCCCTAAAATGTATCCTTAGGGTTCTAGAGAGAGAGAGAGAGAGAGAGAGAGAGAGAGAGAGAGAGAGAGAGAGATGGTTGGAGATAGTTACTAAAGATAAGAAACAAAAAAAGTTTAATAATAAAACCTGTCACTATAACTCTTATACTAAAATTGTTTCTAAAAAATACTAATATAATAAAATCTAACCCTTGTGATTAGTAATGTGATATCTTGTAATGTTTTGTTTTTGTTTTCAAGTGAGGGTTTGTGAAACTTTAGAATTCTTAGGGTCTTGTGAGTATCTTGGTTCTATCTCCTAGCACATGGGGTGGAACTTCACTAATTTAACATGGTTGGGTGGCAAAAATCTTTTGAGGTCCTGTTCATGGTTCGTGACTTGGAAGTGTTCAATTCTATGCATTAATGAAGACCTTTCTAGTACCATTCTTACTAAAAGAAAGATGTAAAGATATGTTGTAATGCCTTCAGGCCATTTTTGTACATACTATTGTAATGATATTCATTATCAGAAAAATGTAATTATAAAGCAAAGCAATGTAATTGGGAGGGATAGTTCTAGGGTTTATTTTAAGGGATATTATTTGAAAGATCAAATTTGAAATGTAAAGTGTAAATTTTGAATTAATTTCTCTATCTCTCCTATGTTTAAATAAAAGGAAATGTTTATTATGATAGGGAAAACATCAAGTACTTTCAAAAGATCCATCTCATAGGTCTAGAGAACCCTCCGGTGCACTCAGGCCACCCGAACAAGTCCTAGCCTTCTATTATGGATTCTATCATAAGACAAGTACTAAAATCACATGAGTAACATCTTATAATGCTAATAAAACTATGTATAAACATTCATAAGGTACACCATATAAATTTCCACATGCATTAACACAATGTTCCATAACTTGTTCATAAATCTAGGGAACCCTCATGTGCCTGAAATTTGGCTAAGTCTAATTTTTTTTTAAAAATCTCCAAAATCTAAAATCTGCATCTTAACTCCTATGAAACTGAAACCTATCTCAAACATCATGAAATGTATTTATATAAATATAACTTAAATTATATCAGACTTATAATTAAATGTTATATTTGTATAAATCCTGGATTCATAGCAGAACTACTATGTGTGTATATGTTGAAGAGATATATTATGTATTGTTTTATTTTCTTTTTTTTTCTTATCTTTAGTAACTATCTCCAACATCTCTCTCTCTCTCTCTCTCACACACACACACACACACACACACACACACATTTTGCTACTTTGTGTCTAATATAGGGCGCACACCCTATAGTGAGTATAGGGCGTGCGCCCTATAGGGCGTACACCCTTTTAATGAAATTGAAGTTTACCAAGCCTAAGGCTTGGATTTGCCTTGGAGTTCCAACCCAAAGACTTGGAGGATTCAGATAGGTCTGAGACGTGTTTTCCAACAAACCTACAAAAAAAAAATATTTTTTCTTGTGTGCTCCTTGTCAGGTTTGCACATGGTTCAATAATGATAAAATCAGACGGCGTGATATTGTAGATATCTCTGATAGCTATCTAACCATGTAATTTATTTTGAATTCTCATTATGTTGAGCATTTCATCTCTAATTTCTTTTCTAAGTATGTCTGATTTTTGTCAAAAACCAACGTGTATTCATTTGGGCTTAGATTTTGGCCCGTTCATCAAATTTTGAAAAAAATTTACATTTTCAAAAACTAGAATCCATTCTACACACTTTTAAAAAAAGAAGTTTTGATTTTCAATTAGTTTTCAATTATTTCTAGGGGAGCACACAAAAATTTCATGTTTTTAGGATGTGTCCACTTCGGCAAATGGTAAAAAATCAAAATTTCATCAAAAAATTAGTAGAAAAATCTGGGATAAACTATGTGGTGTTAGCTAATTTCTCACCGAAGCGATTAATTTTTTTTTATAAAAAAGTTATCAGTTTAGGGGGAGCACACCAGACACTATGTTATGTTTTTTCACAAAAAATAGGACCACTTTTTGTGCTCCCCCTTTTTGAGTTCCTTAATCTCTACCATTTCTAAAATAAATTAGTAGTTTAGAAACTAGATTTGGAGTAGAACAACTCTTGTTTTTGTCACATTTTAAAATTTTGAGTGTAACTATCCTCAATTTCTCGTTGAAGTTCAGAGTTTGCTGATTCCAGAAAAAAGTGGCATCTTATACCCCCTTTTTGGTCCCCCATCTTTGTGCACTTACCCTGATGTAAGTTTATTTGAATCTTAGTCTATTAGCTCCTGATTTCGTTGGTTGTAATAACAACTTTATGCAACCAAGGTCAAATATTAATATTTATCTCCACTATTTTTATTAAAAATATCGTACTCTCACTCCCCAAGTTCAAATGAAAACTTTGTGCACTTAGGTCTCTTCACACTACATTATTTGACAAATTTTAGTGAATACTTACCTTGGACTTTCTAAATGCTTGGAAAAATTATACCATGCCCATTGTCACATTAAAGGATCTACATCTTGATTATAATTTATACTATTGTGAAAAGTTATGTAGAGAGATGTTTTCCACTTTACATAGGGATACTTTTTAATATAGGTGGGTAAGTGCACCAAGATGGTGTGCAAAAAGGGGGGTATAAGTGGCCTTTTTCTTCTTCTTCTTCTGAAATCATGTAAACCTGAACTTCAAAGAGAAATTTGAGAGTCATGCACTCAAAATTAAAAGATGTGCAAATAACAAGAATTGTAGTATTCTGAATCTAGTTTCTAAACTACTAATGTTTTTTTTTTAAATGGATAAGATTAAGAGGGTCAAATTCATTGCACACGAAAAAATTGTTCCTTCTTTTTCATAAAAGCATAACATAGTGTCTGGCGTGCACATCAAAAAATATATAGTTAGATTTTGTATTTTGAAAATCCCTTTGGTAGAATGATAGGTAAGAGTGAGATCTATAATTTGTCTATTTTTTTTGTAATTTTATGTTGAGTATTTATTTTTTTATGATTTTCTGAAGTGGGTGCATCCTGAAAATATGGTGTCTGTTTGTGCGCTGGACATAACTTGCATCAAAATAATCGAAAATACAAACTGTTTAAAAAAAAATGTATATAATCAAGTCTAGAAAAATAATATGTATTTTTAAACTTTAGTTAAGTAGATCAAAAGTTATTAAGAAAATGGTAGACATATGTCTCTGAGAACTATGAAGACACTGATAAAAAAAATTAAACTTTACTATGCTAATGTTGTCCAAAAATTGAAACATTTATATAATTAGAAAGCTCAGAAGACATGACATTATGGTGGCAATTTTACAAATACCCACTTGATGATGTGTAAACCTGATGACGTGGAAGTTGAGAAACATATTCTGAAGAACAAAACACGTGAAAAGGGAGTCAAATGAAGCTCCCAAAACTCAACCTTGTTATCCAAGCCTACTAACTAGCCTTATTCTTAGCTTTGAAATTTGCCAAACCTAATCCTAATTAGGTTATTTTAATTTAAAGTAATGCAATTGTGTTAGGGGTGTTTTACTATTTTTTTGGGTGGGTGGCCACTTTTTTGCACACCATCTTGGTGCACTTACCCAGGTATTACATTGAAACCTCCTTTTAATTTTATTGTCCTTTGTATTGGTATTTATATATTAAAGTCATGTTTGATATTTGAGTCAAGTGTACTTTTTAGTTAAAGACATAAAATTACTATAGTCTCTGATAATAGTTTGTGTAATTTTTTTAGATTACAACATTTTTTACTTTTTTCCTTCATCATTTTGATTAAACCAATCTAGGTCTTTTTTGAAATCTATACCCTCCAACTAAGGAATTGCACAACTTTCATATCTTCAATCGTTTAACCTTTCTTATTTAAGCATGACAAGTTGGAGTCTTTGCACTCCCATGTTTGTTGTAAGGATCTAAACTATGGATCCCTTTAAATGACAAAATTTAGGATGTGTATTATTCTTCTGATGGAGACTGTTAATAAGGACATTATTATGGATAATATTGACAACTGCAATAATTGTGATGAAGATATTGATGGACATGGAGGATGGGTAGAATTTTCCACTAGGTGATGACAACACTTGGACATATTGCTCACAAGAATCACAACTTTAATGTTTCTAGCTAGGAGTCGATGCAAATCGATGAAAACATTGATAATTCCCACAAGAAGTTGGTGATGATTGAAGAAACTTTGAACGATATTTCTAATGCTAACGATCATATGATGAGACCTTCTAGTACTGCAATTGTTTTTTAATAATAGGCTAAAAAATTGCCAATTGAACATAGATATATAATCACTTCTAACATGGAAACAATTTTAAGTCTACACACTATTACTAGTTCACAGGACAACTTCAAGGACAAAATGAGAACAAACATGAAAAGACAAAAAAATAATAAAAACATGTTGGTTTTATTTTTTGGAACCCCGCCGTGAACTCATCTTCTTTCCATTCTATTCTTAAATAATTTTACCATTTCAATAAAACCCTACATGTTTTCCTACTGTTAAGCCATCGATATCCTAATTATTTAGTACCCTATAAAACTTGGAAACAAACATTAAATTTGATATGGTGTGAATTTGATGAAAAAACAGGAAAAAGAAAAACCATACTGATTCTATTTTTTAAAATCCCATCACAAACTTATCTTCTTTATTAATTATATTCCTAAATAATTTTACCTTTTCAAGAAAATGCAATTGTTTCCCACTGTCAAGCTACACAATAATCCAATTCTTTAATGCCCTACAAAACTTAAAAATGAACATTAAAATTGATACGGTGTGAATTTAATAAAAATATAGTAAAAAAAACAAAACCCTATTGATTCTATATTTTTTTAAACCCAAACACAAACTCATCATCTTTTCTCCACTCTCCTCAATAATTCAACTGTTTCAAGAAAACCCTACATGTTTTCCTACCATCAAGCCATACAATACTCCCACTTTTTAATTCTTAACAAATCTTATAAATAAACATTAGAATTCATATCGTTTGACTTTGATGAATAGATAAGAAAAAATTACCCTTTCTTTATAAACCTGATCACAAACTCGCCATATTTTTTTCATTCTATTCTTATATAATTCAACCATTTCAAGATAATCCTACGTGTTTTTCTACTGTCAACCTATACAATGCTTTATTTGTTTAATACCCTATAAAACTTTAAAATGAACATTAAGATTCATACGGTGTTGTTCTTCGAGGTAAGGAGCTTAGGCTATGTTAGGAAGTTTCACAATGAGATATGAGATATATCCTCTCTTTTTTTTACTCTGGAGAGTCACTCTCTGCTGAAATTTTATCACCATCTCCGACACTACATACTAGCATGTCCCTTCTAAAGAGGTCAAAGAATTTCTCAAGCAATATACAGTATTTCATATCCACGATGGATTGTAGTTACTGCTTGCTTCAAACAAATAAAATGTTGGAGCACATTGTTCTTCAAAAGAATTAGCTCAAGTTATGTCAGTAGGTTGTATGATGGGATATAATATAAACCAAACTTATGACCT
Source organism: Thuja plicata (assembly GCA_018584345.1). Taxonomy (NCBI): domain Eukaryota; kingdom Viridiplantae; phylum Streptophyta; class Pinopsida; order Cupressales; family Cupressaceae; genus Thuja; species Thuja plicata. Next base: position 1,146,257 of record MU224529.1, read on the forward strand.
AAAGCCACTCTCTTTCCCCAAGGATTTAACACCATCTCCCATAACTTCAACAATAATGCCCAACTTTCTACCCATAGACCAAGGTTGTGCTAAGGAAACATCCTAAGCATTGAATCTTGAGTGTAAACATCACACACTAATGACTGATTCCTAGGCAAAAATGCTAAATAATAAAAGTTGACTTAATTTTTGCAGGCTTAATTTTTTCCTTAGTGTGTGATGTTTAAGGATGGATGACATTGAAATCAAGTCAATATCTCTGACCACTTCATCTTCATTTCTTCAATTATTCTCTTTATTATACTTGCAAGATATATTTGGATGTATGAAAGGATTCCAATCTCTTCAATTTGGCTAGAACCAACAATTGCACGAATAGAGATGGAGATGGTGTTTTAAGTGTTGATTATTATTTTAGTGATTGTTATGTGAGGTTATATGTTTTATGTATGTTAGTATCCAGGTCATTTTGAAATGACCTTTTTAACACATTTATAAATAATAAGAATAAATGGAATTTGTCCTGGTTTTCGTGTAATTTATTTATGACTACAAAGAAAGCTAGATGAGGTGGCCTGCCACACTCTTAAGAGATTCAAACAAGAAGATCTCACTTCTACTGTATCATGTTTTAGAGGAGCATGTAAATAGTATTTTGTCCCCACCACTGCATCTTGAATCTAGTTCGAATGGGTCTCAGCTTTCTCAGACTGGGTCTTTCTAGTTTCTCCTGCCTTGGTGCCTCTCAACTTGGTGTTGTTATTGGCCTAGTTTCTCCTGCCCTGGTGCCCCATGCCCTTCCTTGCGCTAAGCCATCCTCTGTGGTGGTTTACAGTAATGATGTGGTCAAAAATATGGACTTATACTAGCGTAAAGGTTTAGTATGTCATTTTTTCAATCCTTGGCCCTCCCTTCTTGATTTATATTGTTGGGTTCAGGATTCATGGAAGACCCTCATGGCTTGTAAGATATAACTCTTCCCCTATGTTAACAGCTTCTTCCATGCTTATTTTTCCTCTTCAGATGTCTGCAACTTGGTTCTAGGTCAGCTCTGGACTTGGGAGCACTCTCTCAGAGTCGAACCATGGTTTGCTTTCTTTTACCCTGTTACCAAATTGCTCAATGTACACTCAATGTGGGATAAACTATTGAATCTTACGCTTTATTTTTGGCAGGATTCAGGTTATGAAGTCATCGACAATTCATTTGGTGTTTTTTTAAAGGTTGATGATTCTACTTAGCATATGGGGCGCTCTACCTTTGATTGCATCTTGGTGGATATTGATATCAGAAAGCCTCTTCATAGGGATGTGGTTTTATTAGTTAGGGATAGGCCTTCGATACAACCATTAGATAATGAGGGAATCCCCTTTAGTCATCATTGATGTTTTTATATTTCTTATTTGACTTCGGATTACTCTTTTTTGTGTCGAAAAGGAGATGCTACGCGGTGATAAATGCTAATGATTGTAAGATGTTTTTGGATTTGATTGTGTAAGTATTTTGGATCTACTTTTCAGATCACACTTTGTGATCCATCACCAGGATGAATCACCTAAAGGTTGAAGATCCTAGCTCTCCTCATGATGGCTCCTCTTAGGATTTAAATGAGACTCTCTCTTATGTTGTGACTTTACTACGACCTATGGTCCCAATTGAGGTTCCTCTAGACATTTGTTCTTCTCTTTTGGAGTTTGTTAGGGCTACAAAAAATTTATTCGCCTCACTGCTAAGTCATATGTTTGAAACCCTGAGAAAAATTCAAATTTTACATAAACCCTAGTTATTGTGTGTTCAAGTTTTGCACTGATTTGACATAAACCCTAAGTTTTTAGGACTTGTTATAATTTTGAGTTACTTTTTCTCATTCACCTAAAATTCCTTAAGACCCATGTATTCATGTTATCGTTGAGCGGGGCAATGTTTAATTCTCCTAAGTCCTAGCGCCTTGATTACTTAATCCTAAATATTAAATATCCCGCAAGCCCTTTAATTTAAATTGCAAGTGTCATGCAATTTAATTTCAATCCAACGGATAACACAAAGACTCAAGGGAGAGATGAATGCGAGATACTCATCAAGGCATTATGCTTGGAGGCCACGTGTATTTGGCGGGGCTAGATTATATTAAAAGGTCATCATAAAGCTCACACAAATCCTTTTCAATCCTACGGTTGATGCTTTACCTTAATCTCAAGATGCGGTGATATTAACATTCAAGGCATTGCGCCTATGTGACATCTATCCTTCTGACAACGTGGTGCCTATGTGTTTAAAGTTAGCGGAAGGTGGTGATTAGTTCTGATGAATCCTACGGTCGACGTGATTCCTTAATCACAAGATGCTCTCAGGTTATTGTTCAAGGCATTGCGCCTTATCGACGCGTAGCAGTTGTCAGATCTTGGGGCCCGTATGAAATGAATTAACTCATGGTCAAGTTTTAGAAGATCTTGTGGCTAGCATGAAGCCTCATAGAAAAGATGTGTTTGATTTAACATTGAAGGCATTGCACCTAAGTGACACACGGCATATCGCGCTCCCTGCTCAGCACTAAAGGGGAAATTAAAAGTGACACAAGTTAAATTTCATCCAACGGTGAGCATAAAGCCTTAAAGTAGAGATACAGTCAGATTAATCACTAAGGCATTGCGCCTTTGCAGCACATGTACAAGGTGGGTCCATTTTAGCACCAAGAATAAGGTACAAATTGTTCATATTAAATCTGATCATGTGGTTGGCGCATTGCCTCAAGCCAGAGATGTAGGGTGTTTAGTCATTAAGGCATTGCGCTTGTATGACACGTGTCCTATTCGGGAGGTGGGACCTGCATTCACTTAAGTGGTGATCAAGTAAGTTGTAGTCAAGTTAAATCAAATCTAATAGTCAGTGCTTTTCCTTATAAAGAAGATGCGTAAAAGATAACCTTTGAGGCATTGCGCCTGGCAACCACATGTCCTTCACAAGTTTGTGGGACCTGCAGTTATGAAGCCAAGGGTAAAATTAATGTTCAGACAAGTTGGTGTTGATCTAACAGTTGGCATAAAGCCTTAAAGTAGAGATGATCATCAGTTAGTGTTCGAGGCATTGCGCAGCATGACATGTGGATAGATGATGGGACCCAGCTTGAAGTAAAGAAAGATAAAAGGCTATCAATTTTAAAAGGATCTAACAATCAGCATGAAGCCTTAAGGATGATATGCAAAGATATTAACCTTCAAGGAATTGCGCCCCGGTGACACGTAGTATTGTTGAGATCATGGGCCCCGGATTAGACTAAAGAAAGTTAAGGAAGCTGTAAGTTGATCTTAATCCAACGGCTAGCACTTTGCCTCAAGGAAAAGATGATAGATGGATTGTTTTCAAGGCATTGCGCTTGGAGGACATGTGTCTAGGTTGATTATAGTTTTTGTCAACTATTGCTAGCCGCACGACTTGATAAGATGTTGCTGAGATATATAGTCGTGTTTTAAACTAGTTCTTTCATAAAGTAAATCTACTGAACCGTTGGGCCATGAAAGTTCAAATAAGGTGAAAGTAATGGAAAAATGTGTGGCCACCTCAGCTCAAATTTAATGCTAATTTTCATGAGATTGTGTATAAGATTGTCTACTTAATTTTTTAGAAGTCATAATTGGTGAAGTGATTGAAGTAGAGTAGAGTTGCATCGTTTTCTTTATATTTTATGACATTTGCAGAATGCGTAAGTTATTATGTGACTCCACTCCTGAGCATTGTGAATTTGAATTGTAGTAGGGTTTTGGTATTGTGAAGTAAATTGGATCTGTGTGCAAAGCTGAGTTTTTTTTATTAAGAGGCCCTAGCTTAGAGATGACACCCTGAAGAGAACTCACAGGAAAAACAAACTATCAGGAAAGGAATGTCTGTGAGGATCTTTTGTAGCAATTAGTTAGGTCCATAAATGATTCTACCAAGATTAAGGAATTGGTACAAAAACATCATCGTTTGAAAATTGGGGAGAGTTTGTATGACAAGGGTAAATGGGTCAGAGATGCAAACATTGGCATGACCAATTTAGCATTGTTAAAAGTAGCTTTCAGTCAAGGAAATGCTTTTGCAGCCAATAGCAACATCTGGTAATTTGATGTGGGGAAATTAGTAGTCCCAGGAGTATTCATGGATGTTGATTTATTAATTCAAGTGATAGAAAGATATGATAGTGTGGCCAGAGTGGTAAGAGATATAAACGGAAATGTGTTTATAAGCATTAAAATTGAAGAACTGTGAGACATTTTACAATTAAATGAACCCTTTGTTCAACTGGATAAAATTGATTTTGATTCATTCAAGGAGGTTTATAAGGCTCAAAGGAATTACCTTAGAAATGGACCTCTACGAGAGTTCTTTAACAAGATTGGAGGTTTGGTTGTGGTAGGACCTAATACACCAGAACCAATCAAATTGGATTATTTCAACATAAAGGCCATAGGTGTATACAGTGCTCTGAGTCAGATTTTTGGGGATGATGAAGAGAAAGATTTTTGGGCATGGTGAGGAAATGCCTATCAAAATCTGGAGCACAGATTTATCTTGGGATAGGAAAGAAGGTAGCTACATCACATTTGATAGATTCTTTTCTTCAAGGCTTAGAGCCTTATTGTTTTCTGAAAACCCTAGGATCCCCAAATCCTTGTTAAATATCTTGAGGCTGAAGCAATATGCTCAAAGTATTAAGATAGTGCATAATTGGGGTGATATTATTATATATCATGTTTCAACAGTTTTCAGAGTGCATGGTTTCAAAGGTACCCCATATGTACTCCCATATCAAGTCCCTCTTAAAATGGGCATTGTTGAGATAATTGTAAGAATTGATCAAACTCAATTCTACACAACCCAAGAAGAACCTGTCAACCAATAACTTGTTACAAGAAAAGAAGAAAATGGAGACAGAAAGAAAATGCTCTCAGAATGTGAAAAATGCATAAGAGATTAATGAAAAAATACAAGACTCAACCTTATAAAGGTGAGAAAGAAACCCTAAAGGAAAGAGCTAGGTTGCACATTATTAATTAATAACTAATTAATAATGCACCTAAGAGATGCTTAAGCAACTAGAGTAAAAGGAAAT
>MU224529.1:1152902-1168495 GCA_018584345.1 Thuja plicata
GAAAATCTGATAAGGACCACGAAGCTTGGAGAGTATCAGGAAGATACACTCATCATCTGACTTCGTCTTTCCAGCAACCTGTAAAATGGATCGAAGAGACTTGAACTTCATCAAGAAGTCCTCAATGTTGGTGAATGAGTCAGGTGCTAGGGAGGTGAACTCTGCATCAATCTGGAGAATCCTGAACTGATCCATGGTGCCAAACAAGGTGGAGAACTTGTCGCACATATCCCTGGGTGTAGTCAGACCATCCAGGTGGAACAATAACCCATCTGAAATATTCATGGCAATGAGGCCCATCGCCTCATCCATCCTATTTTGGTGCATAAGAGCCTCATAAGGCCTCTGAAGAACTGACTGAACCGCATCCATGCAGGACCATAACCCTCGTGACATGAGGAGTCTGGTCATGTGTGGCTTCCATGTGTGGTAGTTGTGAGGTGTTAGTCGAGCCACAGAGGGGTCTGACATTAAAAGAAGAATAAGACGGAAGTAGAAGGGTCTTTCTGAATGAAATGATAGAAAGTAAAATGCACCCCCCCACAATGTAAAATCCTATCCCCTGTGCACCACAAATAATCAACTACTGAAAGCACAGAAAAAATGAGAGAAAAACCTGAACACCGGATGCAGAGAGGAAAATAGACAAAGTCTCAAATTAAACACTAAAAATAGGAACTCAAATAACTGAATCAGGAGACCAAACCAGCATCATTGCGTCCGTCTCAAAAATACCTTTCCGACAATATAAGATACTTGCATTTTTGAGTCCGTTTGCTCAAGTTACGAGCAAAAAACCAACAGGACCCTCAAAGTGAATGCTTGCTGGAAAAAACCAGGGACGACAAATAAATTGACGGCCGTTTGACTGTCACAGGCCAGTCGCTGATGTCAGCACCAGAAAAGTGAGAGTGACCGGAAAATTTTAAAAAAATGCCAGAAAATGTGAAAAGCTGCCAGAAATTTTTTTTGCCGGCGATGACGTCAGGGTGACGTCACCGCAGTATAGGCAGAGGAGAAGGGGGTGGCCAGTGGGTTGCTCGGCGGCGGCTGGCGGGTGACGCGGCGGCTGCTGGCGGGCAGTGCGGCAGCCTACTGGTGGCGCGGCGGTGGGCCGCAAATGGCGCTAGGGCGGGGCGGGCCGAGGGCGGTGCGGCTACGCAGGAGTGTTGTCGGGGTGGCGCCGGGGTGGCGCTCTGGTGACGTGCTTGGCTGCGCCCTAAAACAAATGAAAAACGTACGAAAAATGAGTTTTTTAATATATTTTTCATTTTGCGTGCCGTACGGCCCTTGAAGGGAAAAAAATTTTTCCAGATGCTCCGGAGGCTAAATAGGTCAAATTTTATATCAAAATTCACCGGATCGGTCCTCTGAATTCATTGGAGAGGTCTGTTTTGGCCCAAGATGCCTCTAAAAAATATTTTTCCAGATCCAACCAGAAACTGCGGCTGAAAGATGAAACCCTTGAAGCTCCAAAAAAATCTTCAAATCAGGAATAGGCGGCCACAGATCTGAGCTCTGATACCATGTAAGAATTGATCAAACTCAATTCTACACAACCCAAGAAGAACCTGTCAGCCAATAACCTGTTACAAGAAAAGAAGAAAATGGAGACAGAAAGAAAATGCTCTCAGAATGTGAAAAATGCATAAGAGATTAATGAAAAAATACAAGACTCAACATTATAAAGGTGAGAAAGAAACCCTAAAGGAAAGAGCTAGGTTACACATTATTAATTAATAACTAATTAATAATGCACCTAAGAGACGCTTAAGCAACTAGAGTAAAAGGAAATAATACTCTAACAATAATCAGGCAAATTGGTGGACTGCAGGAGGAGGCTTTAACAAGAAAGGGAAAAGGCACCACTTTTCCCACCATTACAAATGTAGATCAATTTGTTTTCACTAAAGGGGGTTGTGTACATTTGCATAAATATTTTGAGCCTTATCAGCTGACAACCTTAGTAATAAGATGTGGTGACCCTGAGGCATTCATAAGTGATATGTTTAGGAAGAGGACAAGATGTTTGGCATTAGATAGTCAGTTCAATTTTCTTGAGGACATTATTAGAAATAAATTCAACCTGCAGGAACATGAAATCAAGAAAGAAAAATGGTTGGGCTATAAGAAGACCCTAGACTTTGTGCAATATTTTGATAAAGGATATGATCCTTTAACGGATTTCCAACCTTGGGAGAAGAATCTTGATTCATTGATGACACTCTTTGAAGATTTTATGAAAACATTAAATCAAAAGAAAGAGATCCTGATGAAGGCAGATTTAGAAAGGGCTAAAGTTATCCTAAGCAGCTCTACACATGCTAGGGTCATCCCACAAGGGAAGTATGTTTTGCATAAGAAGCAGGGATACAACATGGTGATGCAAAAGAGGGAGACATCCCATAAAGGCCAAGATGAAATACAGACACATGATAAGGAGGTTTATACCTCAAGATGGAAGAGGACAATGAGTATAGATTCAGGATCAGTACCCTTCTAAAAGAAGCAAAGAACAGAGGAAGAAGGGAAACAATTGAAGAATTTCTACACCCCTTCTCAATCTCCTTTACACATGGATGAGCAAGCAGCAGTTGAGCAATCACTGCAGATGGGAAGTGTAGGGAAAGTTTTTGTAATGCATCAAGAATTGCAAGAAGGGATACTTGAGGCTCCCAAACATGTTGAGATGGAACTGACAATAGCAGAATTTTCTAGAAAAGAGCTTGATCCCATTACAAAGAAATCTATTGACGAATTCTTATCATATGGTAACTTTGTAAAGGCTAGAGCATTTATACAATTCTTTTGGAGAATTCACATTGAAAAATTCAAGGAGAAGTGTCATAAAAGGAAAGAGAACCAGCCTACTAGAGACAAGAATGAAATTGAGGCTAAGGTAAAACAAGAAATGTTAGCCAAATTTGAAAAGATCACTCCTGAAGAGGGAAGAGTATTAGTCAAGAAAGAAGGAGTCCTCATTCTGCCAGAATGGGACAGTGTTGATACTATAGTTTTTGATGTTGTTAGGAAGGAAACAAAAACCATGCATACCACTGTAGAAGCAACTCAACAATCAATTAAGGGCATCGAGTTTACTGAGGATCATGCTGCATTGGTAATGTGGTCACTAAAGAAAAATGAAGACAAGAAAAGGAATGAAGCCACTCAAGTTGATTATTTAGGCAGTTTACTAGTAAGAAGAGTCGCAGAAACCACAAGGGTGGAAGCAGCAAGCATAGCGCTAGAATCTGAAAAATTTAACTTGAAGGTAGTAGAGAAACATGAAGAGGAAAATAAAAGTATGAGGATTAAAATGGAAATGATCCCTAAATCTTATAATGACCTGAAGAAAGAATCCATTGAGAAGGATAGGATAATCGCTCATTTGGGAGGACAACAATCAATCTAAGCATCTCCTCAAAGGATGATTGCTCAAAATCCTTCCCAACCATCCTCTTCCAGTCCAATTATTGAATTTCCTCCTTCCCCTATGCCATCTAGCTCTATTTTAGAGGCAGAGCTCAATTATGAAAATGATAAATTGATAGCAGAAGAGAAGTTGGAAAGAAGAAAGCTCAAAGTTTCTTAATGCACAATCATTGGTGCAACAAAGATATAAGGATAAAGTGAGAATTACAATTATGCATTTTGATGATAATGTAGATTCTGCTTCTATTTACATAAATGGGAAGAATATTATGATCATTTTAAATTCTTTTGAAGAAGACAAGGATAAGTTGGAACAAATTATGCAATATTGGAAGGGAAGAAAGGATGAATTAAGATAATTTTAATCTTTATCCAAAAGGGAAGAAAATGTTGATATTGTATTGACGGCCACTTACCAATGTCTCAAGGATTTGATATATTTGAACATAAGAAGCAGTATCATCTAGAAAAGGGCTAAAACATTAAGAAAAAGATATTCAAAGGCCTCTTTTGAGATATTCCCTAGCCTCTTCAAAAAAGGTGGCAAACTAAAAAGGGAAGCGAGATGGATGAGGGAGATGGGTGAAGAATTGTCAATTAGAACTAACAGTATTATTAACTTGGAAAGCACACTTTTATTTGTTCAGACTGTGGAGATAATTGAAAATGCCAGATCATTCTTTGGGCTCTGGAAAAAGGAAATTGAACAAATGAAGGCAAAATGGGATGAACTGAGTAGAAAGAAAGATGAAATCATTAACTTCCCTTGGCCAAATGATGAGGTGTTCACATCCTGGAAGGAGATATATAATGCGGGAGACTAAGAGGAAAGGGATATTTTGTGATTTTCAACATATGGCAGTTCGCCCAGCATTTTGAAATGGAAAGCGGATACAAAATATCTTTGCATCAGGAGACAAAGGCAATAAATTCCAAATGGCGGGCTCAGAACAAGTTTGAAGCAGTTGCAAGGACCATGCGGTCAGATGACAAAATACTTAAAAGAAACTTGTAAGAAAGTGGTTATCACTTCTCTAGTATGTTGGTCTTTTATATGAGTCATATACTTTGTCCTTTTTCCAATTGATACGTAGCTTGTTGCAATCATCCTCTATAAAAGGATTCCCAAGATCATTAGAAAAGGGGTGAAAAGTTGAGTCATGTAAGCATATGTAAATTTTTTAGTCAGGGAATATAGCAGATGTATTAGATAAGTGTCAAAAATAGAAATAAAGTTGAAGGTTTGTAGCATATTATTGAAGTGGTATATATCTGATTGCAATTTGTATACAAAAATATGATTCTTCACACTTAATACAAATATGCAGAGTTCAGTCTCTCCTTTGGTGTTCATCTCATGGATTTTGAATTTTCTAATTAATTTGCATAGAGTTTATCTATGTATGTGTTGTTATTTTTGAGTTTTGATCTAGGATCAAATTAAATGATGCTTTGAATAAAACATAAATTCATCTTGGTAAGCACCAGGATTATAAGTAGTATGGGTTTAGGATAGTTGTATTCATGCCTTGGAATCTCTGACAATAGGGGATTTTTGTGTTTCTATATCTACCTAATGGATATTGCCCAATAGATAAGGCACTGGTATGAGATAAATAGCTTCTACTTTGATACATGTTTGGTTGGGTTTGACTATATTCTTCAATTATAAAGATAACTCCAAAATCCTCTAAACTTTCATTGTTATTTTGTTGTATGTTCTTCATGATAACTAAGAATTAGTGAGTGAGTGGCTTTCATTCAGTATTGTCATTATCATTTTCTATTGTTTTAAATCTAAAGGAAGTTGCAAATTATTATATGTTGAGTTGGATTAGGTGTACCCGCCTTGGTCTTGCACAACCAAAAGTGTAGAGGGCAGTCTTGTCCCTATAGTTGGTTGAATTACTTCAGAGCTCCCATACTTGGAATTAACCATTATTTAAGATCAATCTCTAGGTATATTGGTATCTTTTAAAGCATAAAATCATTTCAAACACCAACAAAATGGTGACTCTACTGGGGAGTAGAATAAAGTTTTCATAAGTAACGTAGGTTTCTCAAGTTGAGCTAGACTCCTAGCCTGCTTACTTATTTTAAACTAGTTAGTTGACCATTGAAAGTACAGAGTTATATTTTTCTTTTCGCAGGGATTTGTTTTACCATTGAAAATTTGTTGGGATTTTCTTAGCCCCTTTGTTGTTATCTTTTGTCATGTGAAGTTCCTTTATGTATAATTTATATTATGAAGAGTTAGTGTGTATTTTCCCAACCAAGTGTTGGGTGGCGACTCGAAGAAATATCTGCAGTAGTGTTGAGTGATAAATAATTATTTCATACACATTATCTAAATATGAGTTATAAGAATACTAGATCCTAGATGAAGAATCATCCTAAGGATAAATTGGAAGGTGGGATTCCATCTACTTACAGAGTTGGTCAATCAATGAAGGAAAGGGATGATAGGAGTACTCCACAGACTTGGAAGCAAAATAAGAACACTAGGGTAGAGGATTCCATCCCACCCAGTCATGAAAGAGATGCATCAGAAAATGAAGAGGGTGCAGATTTGGGACTGGGTGTGTATGGTGATTATTATTCTCAAATTGAGAGAGTTGAGGATAGACCAAGATATACCAAGAAGATAGTCCATATTAAACCTCAGGGACATGAAAGGAGGTCTAGAAGTAAAAGAAGAGGTGAAGAGCATATGATTTCCCCTAGTGCTCCGAGATCCCCCTCATTAGACATGCCTCATGCCCACAATCACAAAAGATAAAGGGACATTCGAGAAGAAAATTCTGAATCTAAAACAACTCTCCCAGATTCTGAGGAATTTTTTGAAGAAGTTGATGAATTGGAAAGGAGAGTCTAGGAGAAAATTTCCATAAGACAATGAACAAATAGAGAGAAGGAGGATAGGGTTAGACAAGCTCAGATCAGATTTCAACAGTTAAAAAAGAAATTTCTAGATTTAGAGGCAACCAATTCTACTGCTGCACCTGGGAAGGTTGAACAAGAACTTGTTATCCAACAATTGTATAATACTCAAAATCCTAAGGATAAGGGTAAGAAGAAAGCTATAGGAATTGAAATAAATGAGATTGCAAATAAAGGGGTTTTAGTAGATCCAATGTTCAAATTGGACACTGAACTAGAACGAGCTAAGATGGAGAAGGAGATTATAGCCAAGGAGATTGAGAAAGAAGAATTGGAAGCTTCTGCTCTAGAAATGAAAAAGAAAATTGAATTTCTTAGGCAATCTACTGGTCCTCCTATTATTACTGCTTCCTTGGCACCTGATGCAAATGTTGGAATACCTATGAATCCAACAAAAAGTATACCACCACCATCTGGTCCTAGGAGTGCTACCACATCCAATGTTAAAGCATCAACTTCTCAAGGTACCAATTAAATCCAAAAGACACGTATCTATGCAGAAAGGTATAGACATTTTATCTTCCATGGTATTCTTGGTTATCCCAATGAAATTCCACAAGAAATTAGAGATAAACTTCAAAAATTTGTTGGCAATAATATCATCACATGCGAAGAACATTTAAAGAAGTTTATTGATATGATGGATGATTATGAGGTTGGACATGATGATGTGATGATGAAATTGTTTGTTTAATCACTAACTGAGGATGCCATGGATTGGTTTAGAGGACTGCCTCATGATTGTCTAGGGTCCATGGATGAAGTTAAAGATTGTTTCAGGGATCAATATGGCGACAAGACAAATGAAGGTGTTATGTTGAATGATTTCAACAACATCAAGAAAAACCCAAATGAAGAGGTTGTTGAATTCAACATAAGATTCCAAAGAGCTATGCACAAGCTGTTTCAAGTGATGAGGCTGGATGATAAAGTATGTTTTGCAACCTATTTGAATGCTTTTGATGCAAAAATGGGATATATCCTTAGTGACGAGAACCTTAGAAATATTAGGGAAGCTTATAAGATAGAAGTTAACATTGAAACAAATAAAAGAGTGTCAAGGAAAGTAGGTAGGATGGAAGATTGGAATCCAAAAAGGTTTAACAAAAAAGAATTAGTTAAGTCTTCAAATGCTAAACCTAAGGAAGAGGATAGTCTAAAACAGATTCTAAGTTCTCTGAAGGATTTAAATCTTGGAGAGAGTAAGAATAACAGGGCTCTAAATAGTGATAAACCGTCCTTTGGTAATTTCAATCGACAACCTAGGATGCAGAACTATCCCTATACTACCCAATGGAAATATGGGAATCCTATTCTCCCACAAAAGAAAGACAAATTTGATGATAAAACCCCTGATCCTTTACATAAATTTTTTGTTAATATGTGCAATGATAATTCTTGGTGCATGGCCTGCCAATCCCCTCAAAATCCTGACTATTGTGTTATTTCTTCAAAAGTATCTACAAGTGAAGATCAAGGGGATGATGAGGATGAATTGTATGATGATAGTGGTTGTGCCATGGATTCTTCACATCTATGGGATGAAGTGGTCTCTGATGATGAGAATAAAAAACAATTTGGATCTGGCTCACTAAGCAGAGAAGGAAGATATTATTAACAAAGTGATTATGATATAGAAGAATGGGAAATTGATAATACAAGGTGCAATACTGAGAAAGGTGAGGAAACCCCTATTTTCAGAAGACCCTCTGATGAGGAAATTGCTCAGATTACAACCAACATGGTAACTCAAGTAAGGGGTAACTATAACTTGAGAAATAGAACAATTGGGACTGCAGATGGAAAACCTGCAAGTATTTTTATTAAAGAAACCAAAAAAAATACCAAACAACCAAAATAAAAAGAAAAATAGGCTGAGGGTGCCAAGAAATTTTTGGTTAAAAAAACAAATAAGGCTACTAGTTCGAATATTGTGTACAAAGAGAAGACAAAAACAACATAAAATCTTGTTCCTCTTCCTCAAAAGGAAAGTAAACAACAAAAGAGGGATGAGCCCAAATTGGCCTCTCAAGTTGAGGATGAATATTGTGTAAATGAAAAGCAAGATGTATCTAATATGAAATATACCCCTATTGAAATGGGGCAACTCCTGTCCCAAATTACTGTCAAGTTTCTTTTATTGGAAATGATGAGAATTAGTGAACATAAGGAGAAATATTTAACATGGGTAAAAGGTGTTAGTTCTACAAAGATTCTTGGACCAGAAGAAAACAAAAAAATGACAGTTCCACAAGATAAATCTATAAATAAGCCAAAGGAGTCCGATGAACTTGTTTCAAAGATTACTCAAATTTACCTGGATACAAATGTTGTTAGTACTTCTTTGGGGACTGTAGATCCTTTTTTCCTGACTTTAGTTATAGATGGAAAGATGTTAAAGAATTTTATGATAGATTCTGGAGTATCTAATACTGTCATGTCTGCTGAGGTGATGAAGTCAATGGGATTGAAGGTGGATACACCACATAGAAGATGTCAGGCCATGGATTCTAGAGAAGTGTCTATTATTGGTACTATTAAAGCCTTGCCTTATAAGCTGGCTACGTACCTTGACAAAATACTAACAATGAGTGTTCTAGTTGTGGACATTCCCCCTCAATATGGAATGTTGTTATCAAGAAAATGGAGTGCTTCAATGGGGGGGAGTATTCAATGTGATCTATATTTTGCTACATTTAATATTGCTGGTGAAAATATCAAAGTGTCCAGAGAAACCATAACTCCTCACATGATTGAGGAAGAAGAAGATGATAATATGAACTTTTTCTAGACACTGATATGGGATCTTTCCAAGTGCAAGACAAGGAGGTTGAAGGAAAGTTTCAATCTATGTTGTTATTTGAGGATGAAAGTAATTTATCATAACAAAATAATTTATGGGTTATGTACTTTGATGGTGCTATTTCTAGAGAGGGAGTTGGTGTTGGAGTTTTGTTGATATCTCCCACTGGTAAAACAATCAAATTATCATTCACACTATTATTTGCATGTACAAATAATGTTGCAGAATATGAAGCTTTGTTAATAGGATTAAGATTGGCTTCAAGACATGGAATTAAATGTCTCGGAGTCATTGGAGACTCTAAATTGGTGGTGTCTTAAATTAGATCCAAGTATGCTTCAAAAAATTAGAGATTGAAACAATACAAAAATGTTGTTTGGGATGAACTAGAGAATTTTGATGCATTCGGTATTGATTGGATGGATAGGAGCTAGAACAAAATGGCAGACTTGCTAGCAAATATTGATTTGAGGCCAGAAGATGTTACATTTGCTGGAATCTCTAAAATAGAGGTTCAATCTAGGCCTTCAATACTAGATAATGTTAAGAGTTGGAAAGTTTTTGATGATGATATGGATGTTTTGAGATTTCTGCACTATGAGACATACTCTAGAGACAAAGAAATGGATTTCAGTGGATATATAGAAACCCTAGATGGAAGAGATAATATCTTAGGTAAAGAGGTTCTACATTTGAAGTCAAACAAAGTTCCAAAGGGATTGGTTGTGCTTGAAAGAGATTTCGACAATAAAGATAAGCCATATTCTGCTAAAAGTGTAAATAAGACTAAGGATTTGGAGGAAGTAAATGTAGGAACAACTGAGTTTCCAAAAAACTTATTTATTGCGAAGAAAATGTCACCCAAGGTGAAAGGGGATCTGTCTGACCTCCTGAGGAAATACAAGAAGGGTTTTCCATGGACCTATGATGATCTCAAGGCATATAATGAGGATTTATTCCAACATAAAATCCCTCTGAAAGAAGATGCTAAGCCTTTCAGAGAAAAACAAAGACCTATAAACCCCACATTAAGACCCAAGATGGAACATGAACTAATGAAACTGATGGATGCAAGGATAATAAAGCCTATTAGACATTCTTCTTGGGTCTCAAATTTAGTACCTATAATAAAGAAAAATGGAGACATTAGGTTATGTGTGGATTTTAGGAATTTAAATGTGTCTTCCCTCAAAGATAATTATGCTCTCCCTAATATGGAAAACATGATACAGACGGTTACTGCCTGTGAGTTGATGTCCATGATGGATGGTTTCTCTGGATACAACCAAATAATGGTTAAAGAGTCAGAATAATTGAAAATTTCATTCAATACACCCTGGGGGACATATGTTTATGTCAGAATGCCTATTGGTATCATAAATGGTGGGGCCACTTTTCAAAGGGCTATGAATGTTGCTTTTTTAGTTTTTTGCAGAAATTTTTAGAGGTCTATCAAGATGATCTTACAACATATTCTAAAAAAGAAGAGAAACATTGTGAACATTCGGAAAAAAAATTTCAAGAGAGCTTTGGAATTTGGGATTTCTTTGAATCCTAAAAAATGTACTTTTGGGGTGACTGAAGGTAAGTTATTGGGTCACATTGTTTCAAAACAAGGGGTTAGGATTGATCCAGAGAGAGTAGCTTATATTGATAAGGTTTCACTTCCTAAACATGTGAAAGGTATACAATATTTCTTTGGTCAGGTGAACTTTTTGAGGCATTTTATTACGTATTTTGCTGAGAAGAGTAGGCCTTTTTATAAGATGTTAAAGAAGGATGCTAAGATGGAGTGGAATGGAGAAGCCACACAAGCTTTCTAAGAAATCAAGTAGGCCATTAAGGTTGCCCCTGTATTGAGAACTCCTGACTACTCTAAACCAATGAATATCTTCTCTTTTGCATCATGCCACACAATTGTTGTTGTTTTATTGTAGAAAAATGAAGAAGGTTTTGAACAGCCTATTGCTTTTTTCAACAAATCACTGCAGGCTACAGAGCTTAAATATGACATTAATGACAAACAAGCCTATGCATTGGTAAAGGCTGTAAAGGCTTTCAGATGTTATTTGGTGGGTGCTATAGTGGTTTCTTATGTTCCTTCAACAGTAGTAAAAGACATTTTCACACAACAAGAAGTGTCTGGGAAAAGATGCAGGTGGATAAACAAGATTTAGGAATTCAATATTGACATGAAAATCAAAAAAATGGTAAGAGGGATGGGATTGGATAAATTGATGGCTAATACAAACTTAGATGCAAATCACATAAATGCATTAGAAGAGGAACAAAGGCCTTTCATATGCAATCTTGACCAATGTGATTGGTATAAAAACAATATTTATTATTTGCAAACAATGAATTGTCCCCCAGACATGGATGAAAACAAGAAGAGAACCCTAAAGTTGCAAGCCATCCGTTTTGCCTTAATTAGAGATGAGTTGTGGTGGAGAAATACTGGAGGGATTTTATTGAAATGTGTTAATAAGGAACACGCAAACAAAATCTTGTAGGAGATGCACAATGGAGTATGTGGTGGCCACTACATGGCAAATACCACTGCACATAAAATCCTGAGAGCATGATTCTGGTGGCCCACTATTTTAAGAGATGCTCATTAGCTAGTAAAAAAGTGTGATTCTTGATAGCAGTTCTTTGGTAAGTTAAAATTCTCTGGAAATGTACCTTTGACACCAATAGAAGTACATGCCCCCTTTCAACAATGGGGTATTGATTTCATTGGAGAAATAGACAATAAATCTAGTGGGGGACATTCCTGGACAATTGTAGCTACTGATTACTTTACTAAATGGGTTGAAGCAATTCCTACCAAAAGGGAAAATAGTAAAGTAGTGATGGATTTCTTGTTAAAACATATTATCACAAGGTTTGGTTGTCCATAAAGAATTGTATCAGACAACGCCATGTGTTTTAGGTCTGAGAAATATATAAATTTTTGTGTTGAGTATGGCATTCAAACATCCTATTCTTCACCCTACCACCCACAAGGAAATGGTCAGGTAAAATCTAGCAACAAAAGTTTTCTTAAGATTATTAAAAGAGTCTCGGACAAGAACAAGAAGGCTTGGGACTCAAAATTAACAATGGTTGTCTGGGCAGACAGAGTAACTTGCAAAAAGGCAATAGGGTATGCTCCTTTTGATTTGGTGTATGGAATCTAGGCTAGATTGCCTCAGAATAATTTGATGCAAATGTACAAGTTTGTGCAGATGTATGATGATGGCATTGACAGTGACATGTAATTGAGAATCAATGACTTGATTGAGTTGGATGAAACCAGGAGGGAAGCTTCTACAAAAAATGCTAAACTCCAATTGCAAGTCAAGAACCTGTATGATAAAAGATCAATGTCAAGGCAATTTGACGTTGGAGATTCTTTGTTGATGTGGAATGCTAGGTTGGAGGATAAGGTTAAACAAGGAAAATTTGATCCAATCTGGTTGGGACCATATATAATTCATGAAAGGTACAGACAAAACTCTTATTTATTGAAGGATCTAGCTGGAAGCATTCTGGAATTTCCAGTTCATGGACAATTCTTGAAATTGTACTTCTCTTGAAGTCTGATTATCCATGAACAGTAGGTTGCATATAAGTTTGTTCTTCTTCAGTTAGTTGTTTCTGTTTGTAGTATAGGTTTCTATTTTCTATTGTGTGGGTAGGTTAGTTTTTCTTTATGTAAGTTTGGTCTGCTTCCCCCTGATATTCTGAGATCTTGTAATGCCTACAAGAGACACGCATCCCAAATTAAAGCCACTGTTAGGGCTAAAAAAAATTCTTCACCTCACTACTAAGTCATATGTTTGAAACCCTGAGAAAACTTCAAATTTGACATAAACCCTAGTTATTGTGTGTTCAAGTTTTGCATTGATTTGACATAAACCCTAAGTTTTTAAGACTTGTTATAATTTTGAGTTACTTTTTCTCATTCACCAAAAAGTCCTTAAGACCCATGTATTCATGTTATCGTCGAGCGGGGCCATGTTTTAATTCTCCTAAGTCCTAGTGCCTTTATTTCTTTATCCTAAAGTTTAAATATCCCGCAAGCTCTTTTATTTAAATTGCAAGTGTCATGCAACTTAATTTCAATCCAACAGATAGCGCAAAGCCTCAAGGGAGAGATGAAGATGAGATACTCATCAAGGCATTGCACATGGAGGCCACATGTATTTGGCGTGGCTATATTATATTAAAAGGTCATAATAAAGCTCATGCAAATCCTTTTCAATCCCACGATCGACGCTTTGCCTTAATCTCAAGATGCGGTGATATTAACATTCAAGGCATTGCGCCTATGTGACATTTGTCCTTCTGACAACATGGGGCCTATGTGTTTAAAGTTAGCGGAAGGCTAAAGTAGTGATAAGTTCTGATGAATCCTACGGTCAGCGTGATTCCTTAATCACAAGATGCTCTCCGGTTATTGTTCAAGATATTGCACCTTATCGACATGTGATGGTTGTCAGATCTTGCGGCCCGTATGAAATGAATTAACTCATGACCAAGTTTCAGAAGATCTTGTGGTTGGCGTGAAGCCTCATAGAAAAGATGTGTTCAATTTGATATTCAAGGCATTGCGCCTCAGTGACACATGACATATGGCGGGCCCTGCTTAGCGCAAAAGGGGAAATTAAAAGTGACATAAGTTAAATTTCATCCAACAGTGAGCGTAAAGCCTTAAAGTAGAGATGCAGTCAAATTAATCACTAAGGCATTGCGCCTTTGCGCCATGTGTACAAGCTGGGTCTGTTTCATCCCTAAGAATAAGGTAAAGAACGTTCATATTAAATCTTATTGTGTGGTTGGCACATTGCCTCAAGCCAGAGATGTAGGGTGTTTATTCATAAAGGCATTGCGCCTGTATGACACGTGTCCTATTCAGGAGGTGGGACCTGCGGTCAGTAAAGTGGTGGTTAGGTAAGCTATGGTAAAGTTAAATCAAATCTAATGGTCAGCGCTTTTCCTTATAAAGAAGATGCATGAAAGATAACCTTTGAGGCATTGCGCCTGGCACCCATGTGTCCTTCACGAGTTTGTGGGACCTATAGTTATGAAGCCAAGGGTAAAATTAATGTGCAGTGCAAGTTGGTGTTGATCTAACGGTTGGTGTAAAGCCTTAAAGAGAAGATGATTGTCAGTTAGTGTTTGAGGCATTACGCCAGCATGACATGTGGATAAATGATGGGACCCGACCGAAAGTAAAGAAAGATAAAAGGCTATAAATTTTAAAAGGATCTAATGGTTAGCACGAAGCCTTAAGGAAGAGATGTAAAGAGATTAACCTTCAAGGCAATGCACCCAGGTGACACGTAGCATTGTTGATATCATGGGCGCAGTGTTCTAAAGAAAGTTAATGAAGTTTTAAGTTGATCTTAATCCAACGGCTAGCGCTTTGCCTCAAGGAAAAGATGATAGATGAATAGTCTTCAAGGCATTGCGCCTGGAGGACACGTGTCCATGTTGATTTTAGTTTTCATAAACTATTGTTGGCCACATGATTTGATAAGACATTGCTAATATCTACAGTCATGTTTTAAACTGGTTTCTTTGATAAAGTAAATCTACTGAACTGTTGGGCCACGAAAGTTCAAATAAGGCGAAAGTAATGGCAGAATGTGTGGCTATCTCAACTCAAATTTAATACTAACTAGTGATGAGATTGTGTATAAGATGTTAGAGTACATAGTCTTCTTTACCACTTATTAATTATATCATGTTGATATTAATTATTAAGTTAGGTGTAGTCTATTTTTCACTTAAGATTTCTCTTAGGTTAGTTTTTCCCTTTTAGGGTTTCATTCACCTTTAAGGTCGAATGCTTGTATTTGTTTTTTTCATACTCTTCGAATACATTTTGAGCTCTCACCTTTTTGAGCATAGAAGGGTTTCTGCTTTTTCTGTTGTTGGCTTCAATCTTTGCAACAGGTATTTTTCATGCAGGTGTTCTTGGCAAGCTGTGAAGTTGGATTTATCAACTTCTACATGGTATCAGAGCCACCCTGTCGCTGCCTAGGTTGAAGATTTTTGAAGCCACGATTCGAAGGCGACAACCGCAGCTTCTCTGGGGTTTTTCTGTCACTTTGAAGGAGGCACCATTTTTTGGAGTCATTTGAGCAGAAACAGACTCTTCCATTGTGTTTAGAAGGCCCGGGAGAGTCGAAAAACATATAAAGTTTGACTATTTTGGCCTCCGTGACCACAGGCAAAAATCTTGAGCCTACGAGGGCCGTACAGCTCAAAAATCGAGGCAAATCCTTGAAAAATTTCAAAAAAAGGGCACTTTTTGCACGCAGGTGGGCGCTGCCAGCGCGCGCCGCCCGCGCGCAGCCGCTGGGCAGCGCACCACCCGCGCACCTCCACTGCGCCGCCCCCTCCCCGCCCAGCCGCCGCCCACACC
>MU224529.1:1190164-1200762 GCA_018584345.1 Thuja plicata
TATATATAAAATCTGAAAATTTAATGACATTGAGTTTTCAAAACAAGAACAGTGGTAAAGTTTATTGTCAAATATTAACTTTGAAGATTAAGTACACAAATTGAAATGTCATACAATCATTGTATCAAAGTTTCAAACTGATTAGTGATTACATATTGAAATAAGCTTGATAAACAACAAGCTGATATGCAAACAAAAAAATGAAACAAAAATTGGAAATCTTAATCAAGGTTCTTAGCTATGATGCTCTCCACTGAGTACCCGGTACTTGGGTACGCGTACCAGTACCCGGTACGTATCTTAGGAGTATGGGTATGAGTACCCATGCAACTATGTTTTATTATAAAATACCATTATCTTTCCACTTTTAACCTATTGAATTTGGTGGTTATGAACTAACTCTCAAACATAGAGTGACTAAGTATGGTTATAAACTAGCTTTCAGACGTAGAGTCAATTGATAATGCATTTATCATAGACATTTTAGGAGCTTAATACATAGTATTAGACTTGAATTGAGATTTCATATGTGAATCGATAATCAAAATAACAAAATTCAAATGCTTTCATTGTCAATATATGACATACATATAGTGAAAATGCCTAAAGGCTCCAAATTTCAACTTGAAATGACATAAAATATTAAAATGTAAGTACTATAACTAAATTACTAAACAATAAACATAGAAGTCCTCAATAATATATAATTGTCCATAATCAGTAGATGATAGGTCTAAGAGTCTAAATCAAGTAGATTTGATGCCCTAACATCACCTTTCAACTGTTCAGTCCTTGACCAACTGCCCCTCTTGCTGCTCTTCTCCTTTGCGAATGTGAAAATGAATTTATTTTTCTTCTTCTTGGGTATTTTATGCTTAGATTAGATCGTGGTATTGTTAAATGTGGTTTGGGTGTCCTTGTGGACTAGCCAACCTTTTTTACAAATTTAAAAATGCTTTATTTTAATAGTTACAGAGGCCTATTAAAAATGTAAAGCCTTATTAAAATGTAAAATTTTTACCTATTATACTATTTTATCTTTTTTTAGCTACTATTGACTTGAGTTTTTAACCTATGATAATTTGGTACAATACCAAATTTTTTACATATCTTCATTTATTAATTTCAAAAATAATAATATTATGGGGCGTGGAGCAATTTGGGTTAGATCTATGATGTATACTCAAAGATAAAAAGTCACAGGACAAACAATATAACCCTCATAATTCAATAAGCAACCCCTAATTCCAAATAAAAAAAAATGTGAAGGAAATGAAAATCTATATACATATGCAATATTAGATTTTGAAACTCTAAGGAAAATATCCCCTTTTATGTGATACATCTCTTTAAATATATAATAATATTAAAAAATATGGTCATACAACCACAAAACATAGCCTATGGCAAGCAAACTTAAACAAAACATTTGAATCATTTACTACTGTAAATGCAAGTAGAACTTCATTAAACTAGATTGTACTATGCTAATGACTAATATACGTTCTCTTTATGAAACTTGATTTTCAGAGCAGCCTCAATTGGGAGACTTCTAAAACAAAAAAGGATTCTAAGGGTTGAAAAGCTAGATTCATGCTTCAAAATTGATGTAGAATAGCTGATTTAGACGATTGGAAAACAAATAAGACATTATTTGAACTACATGTTACATGTATGGTGTTTTATAGTTGCAAAGCTTAGAGCAACAACATATCAACATTGAAATGGAGACAAACAAAAAGGTAGTAGAGATATTCAATTGGAGACAATTTCATGTAGGAGTGTCCAAATCCAAATAAAAAAATCGAAAGGCATGTGTAAGAGAAAGTCAAAGTAATCATGTGAACAAGATAACTCAAGCAAAAAAATCGAAAGGCATGTGTAAGAGAAAGTCAAAGTAATCATGTGAACAAGATAACTCAAGCAAAAAAATAAATATTATGTCAAACAATTCAATGCCACATGTGACATTAAAGAAAGATCTATACACAAGCAAATATAAAGTAGAAAGCTAAAATCCTAATAATCTATTTAAGGACTGCTTGACACCCTCTTAAATGTGTAACATAATGGAATCATATCATGTTGTGTACT
The DNA here is from genome assembly GCA_018584345.1 of Thuja plicata. NCBI lineage: Eukaryota > Viridiplantae > Streptophyta > Pinopsida > Cupressales > Cupressaceae > Thuja > Thuja plicata. The sequence continues at coordinate 1,192,259 of MU224529.1, forward strand.
ATATAAAGACATTCTAATCAATTATACTGATACTCTTAAAATTGTCCCTAATAATTTTATTTAGAAAGAAACTCATAACAAAAGCATATCACTTGATTAAAAAATCATAAAAATATATTCAGTAGGTAAAAATCTATAACAAAAGAATTATGGCCATCAGAGATACAGTGAATAATAAAAAAATAGAAGAAAGCTTTGATGTTGAGCTTTAATTTATTACTAGAGGAATCCAACTCTCAAATCTGATAGACTCTTGGATCTTGGAGAAGTCATTAAAAACTTGGGTGCAAGTCCGTCTGACTTGGTAGGTAATTTTGACTATCAAATCGGGACTTTGGGCAATTCTTGACCGAAGCTAAAATTCTTCACAAAAAAATTCAGAAGTAGGTATTAAATAACGATTGGACAACAGGATGGAACTTTCCTGCAGTCATCGTAGCACTTGCAACAACTTGACTGGCCGCCATTAAGTGCACGGGATGACGGTGCTGAATACAAACGACTTGAATAAGGGAAAAAAACAAAAAAAGAGGTTGAAGTGTAAGCATTTTCTACAGGTATACATCTGCCCTCTACATCTGTCAACCTTCAGCAACAATTGGCTAAACATCAAACTAAACCGTAAAATATATAAGAAGAGTGTGAACAAAAAGCTAAGTGTCCCCCTTTGTAAGATATACGTTTTAGTAAACCACCCGTTTGCTTGTCTTTAAATCCATGACGTACCCACGACTTTCTCCTTGACTGGATTAATGCCGTCAGTCAACTTTTGTAATGGCTAAACTCTGCCCGCTATATTTAATCATAAGAATTAAATAATTTACCAAGATTTTCATTCACTGATAAGGTTCAACTCTTCCTTTCCGCATTTTTGGAAGGAACAATGTTTTTCATTTTGCTCTTTCTAATGATTTTCCCTTCAGTTATATGTGAATACCGATGGTCTATCTGCAACAATGCTTCAACTTATACAGAGGGGAGTGCATATTCCAAAAACTTGAATCAAGTAATGAATGATTTGTCTCGTACTGCACCTCAAAATTCAGGGTTTAACACGTCTTCCCATGGAACATCTCCCAATGAGGTCTATGGCCTGCTCCAGTGTATCGGTAATGTATCAGCAGCGAGATGCTCAAATTGTTCAGTGCAGGCATACGACGTTACTCGAGAACTTTGTGCCAACGACATAGGGGGGCGGGTGTGGATGGATTACTGCTTCTTGCACTATGATAATTCCAATTTCATTTCAACCCTAGATACCTCTTTTATTCTACTGGAGAACGAGAAAACTGTCCAAAGCAATGTGCAGAGTTTCATGTCCACGACCTCCAGTCTTCTGTCCAATTTGTCTGAAAAAGCATACATCCCTGCAAATAAGCTACTTGGGGTCGGATCAGAATCCTACTCTACTTCCGATAAGGTGTACGGTCTCGTTCAGTGCTGGAGAGATTTATCGGTCAAGGATTGCAGATCCTGTTTATTTCAAGCAAGGCAACAGTTGCTGCAGTGCTGTTCTTCTAGACAAGGAGCTCAGGCCATGGCAGGAAGTTGCACAGTGAGATATGAGATCTATCCTTTTTTTTACTCTGGAGAGTCGCCCTCCCCTAAACTTCCTGGCATGTCCATTGTAAAGAGCTCGAAGAATGTCTCAGGCGATATACAGAGTTTCAAATTCACGACCTCTAGTCTTCTCTCCAATATGTCTTATTCAGCAAACAACTCCGTAAGTATCGGATTCGCTATATCAGGACCAGCCAATTACTCAACTTCGCATGAGGTATACGGTCTAGTACAGTGCTCAAGAGGTTTATCCACGACGGATTGTAGTTCCTGTTTGCTTCAAGCAAAGCAAATGTTGGAGCAGTGCTGTTTTAAAACAACATTTGCTCAAGTTACGTCAGGAGGATGTACGATGGGATATAGTATAAATCAAACTTCTGACCTAAAGCCACTCTCTGCCTTCGAGGCTTCATCACCACCTCCCACAACTTCTTCAACATCATCGCCGAGTTCTCCACCGGTAGACCACGGTCGTGCTAAGGAAACATCCCAGGAAAAATCAAGTCAGTATCTCTGGCCACTTAATCTCTGTTTCTTCAATTATTCACTTTAATGTACTTGTAAGATAGATTTGAATGTCCAAAACGACTTCTCTCTTAAATTTGGCTAGAACCAGTAATTGCGCAAATAGATGGAGATAGTGTTTTAAGTGTTGGTTGATATTTTAGTGATTGTTATGCTAGACTTATATGTTTTATGGATGTTAGTGTCCAGGTTATTTTAAATGAATTTGTTTAACAAATTTATAAATGATAAACATAGATGGAATTTGTCCTGGTTTTCGTGTATTTTATTTATGACTACAAAGAAAGATAGATGCGGTGGGGCCCCCTCCCATTCACGCCCCTAGAAGGAGATTCAAATGGGGAGATCTGGTTCGATCGGGTCTTTTGTGGTTTCTCCTGCTCTGATGCCCCCTTCCCCTCATAGCTTGGCATCGTTGCTGGTCAGCCAACTTTGGATTCCAATGGACTTATTCCTCGTGATGGCGAGGTTGCTGTTGCGAATGGGCTTCTCCCACCTTTGCTGCATCCAACTGCTGGTCCTTTAGGTCTACCTGGGATCGAAATTTTCCATGTACCTTCCTCTCTTCTTGGAGCCACTCCTGGCCGACCAAGTTTTCCTTTGTCGGTTGCAGAGGTTGTTGTCCCTGACTTCAGCACAGTACCGCTCTGTTCTTTTGCGGGGGTTAGCTATGCCCAGGCTGCCAGATTTGGGTTTTTCTCATCCTCTTCGTTTGTTCCACACCCATCCTTGTGCTAAACCATCCTCGGTGGTGGTTTGCAGTTATGATGTGGTTGAAATGTGGACTTCTATCAGTGTAAACGTTTGGTAGCTCATTTTTTCAATCTTTGGCCCTACCTTCTTGATTTATACAGCTGGGTTCGGGATTCATAGAAGCTCCTCATGGCTGGTAAGATAGAATTCTTCCCGTGTTTAAAGGCTTCATCATTTCTTCTTTTTCTTTTTCAGAGGTTCGCAACTTGATTCTAGGTCAGTTATGGGCTTGGGGAGAGCACACTCTCTCAATCAAACTATGGTCTGCTTTCTTTTACCCTCCCACCAAACCATTCAATATGTGTTCGGTGTGGGTTAGACTAGTGAATCGTCCCCTTCAGTTTTTGGGAGGATTCATTTTATGAAGCCATCAACAATTCTGCTGGTCTTTTTCGAAGGTTGACGATTCTACTAAGCATATGGGACACCCGACCTTTGCTCGCATCTTGGTGGATTTCCACATCTAAAAGCCTCTTCACAATGATGTGGTTCTGATAATTCGGAATAGGCCTTGGACGCAGCCGTTGGATAATGATGGCGTTCCCTTCAGATCTTGTCGATATTTTGCTATCGCCCATTTGGCTTTGGATAGCTCTCTTTTGTGTCAAAAAGGAATTACCACTTAGTGAAGAATGTTAATGATGATCACCTGAATGTTGAGGATCATTTATCTCCTGATGATGGCTCCTCCCTGGAATCAGACGAGAGTGTTTCTTTTGGTGTGACTTTCCTGGCATCCATCGTTCCTATCGAGGTTCCTCTTGCTATGTGTTCTTCTCCTGTGGAGCCGATTGTCTACTCTTAGCTTCTATCTTCTCACGAGGTCGATACTCGTCTATTGTCTTGTCTTTCGTTTGCTTCCCCTATTGTTGGTTTCCAATTGGGGGGTCTCCTCTTGTTTCCCCTTGTAGTGGGATTATAGATGATAGTATTGCTTTGTAGTTCGTAGAAGGAAGAAAGGTTCTTCAATCACTTCCCATACTCTTTCTTGTGTTGAGAAAGAGAAGTCTTAAGTTTATGGTTGGTGCCCTTGTTTCTCGTAGGTTCTATTTTCTGGTCAAAAGCTTTTTGACTTTTAGTGGTTCACTCTGCCCTATTGGTGGTGAGACTCGCCCTACTTGTTTTGAAGGCTGATTTTACCATAATATGTCTAGGCCCTTTTTCGAGCTTATCTAATCAAAACAATCACATTAGATTAAATAGCTTCTAGAAGGCATTTAAAGGAACAATTGTCTTCATCTCTATTGATATAATTTTGTTTTAGTATGTGTATTTTAATTTTTACTTTCTAAAATGCTAAAAATATTCCAGAAGTATGAATTGTCACACAATTTATAACCCTATCTCATGTGAAATAAAGAAGGAAATGAATGTTCGTGCTAATGATTTATGTCTAAGGAAAACAAATTTGAGGGCAATGCATAGGCAAGTGAATTTTGATTTGATTAAATAAATCTGTACAATAATTACAATTTTGTTATGATGTTAGCTAAGCATATGCATCATCATTGCTTAATTTAATCCTTCATTTGTCTTTGGATTACTTAATTATTGAGTTTAAATGTGATGCTTTCCGATCTTACATAGGACCTTGAAGGAGCTGCCATCATAAGATTACCATTCCCTTGTGACATTTAAGCGAATTAACCCTGTACTATCTCCATAGCGTTCTTGTCACTTAGAGTGTGCTATATAAAGATGCAGGCTACCTAACCTCTGTGTATTCATTGTCCTTCCTCTATCCCATACATATTACAAATAGACACTTTTATACAGGAGCAATGTCATGTAACATCACATGTTGTGACAACACGAATACACCACATTATACATTATCATTGTAAATTACTTACATTTCTGAAAATTATTGATCACATATAATGCATATTACCTTATTTGGGTTGTATGCCCTCTGCCTCTAGACTAAGAATCTACATCATATACTGATTCTCCCTGCATCCCCACGTCCATCCAAAACTTTGAGATTACGATGATTTTGCATCTTAAGGCAAGTACTGAATCTAAAAAGAGCATCTTAAGGCAAGTACTGAATCTACGTTATATTTATCAATGCTATATAATAATGCAATCTTTCTAATTTATACTTGCAATAGTTCAATAGGCATACCCTGTAATTTTTTTGTAGTGAGGGAAAATACAACAATCATTGGTAGGAGGGCATTTGTCACCTATCGTGTTGTGATGTGTTCATAATCCAATTTTACTATTTGGATTAGCTATAATGCTAATTTTTTTAAAAATGCAAATTTATGAGACAAATGCATCTCTTTTTGAAAAGGCTTAAGTTCGAATTTTATACTGATTGGAAAATAAATCATTTTTGCAAGATGGTTGGATGCAACACACTTCCTCTCACATATCCATAGTATAATGGTAGTGGCAACAGTTTTAGGCATTTCAGTTGTTCAGATGTTTGAATAACTTAACATGTACACATATAATTGAAAAAAACTCATAATTTGTCTGCATTTCGTTTATTTCATTGTCAGTGAGAAATACAAGGTCATATCTATTCATAAGGTAATGTTATGAAGAACTATATTTTTCCGTTTCTTTTCTTTATTTTCTTTAAGATCCAACTGCTTCGCGTAGACATTTTGGAGCTCCAATAAAAGTCCATGTTCTCACCATCTTTTCCTCTACATTAATCAAATCAGCCCACGGATTTCATCACTATTTTGATTGTTTGTTAGTCAGTATATGGTGTATGCTCTGGTTTATAATGAGATTGGTTTACTAAATTATTGATACGCACATTTTTTTCCCATTTTTGAAGACCTCCAAATAAAGAAATAAAGTTTGTCAATAATCATCGATGACCCAGAAATCTCGGCTGAACTATATTCAAGGTGAATATTATGTGGAGAGTGATATGTGCTACTTATTCCTTTGGTGATAGCGTTTATGTTACAGACGCCACCAGCACTGCTATCCTGTAACAGTATTTTTTTGATTCTTTGTGCTTATCTACTGTAACAGGCCCAAACCTCTCTTATTGCAACTAGAGATGAATTTGTTCATATTTAACCCTTTAAACAAGGGAATGGAAGATCAAAACACTATTTGGAAAGTGTCGAGAATGCGAATCAACTCAACATTGCTAATAAAATTTCCTTGTTTATCAATCGTGACACATATGTATGCAAATCCCCAAACAAAAATGATGGCAATAACTTACCTTGCCCCCAACATGGCATACCTCCGAGTGTCAACTGTCCTCAGGAACACAAGCCATAAGTACAAACGTTATAAATTTTTTGGTATTAATTGGTTCAAAACGTTAGTTTACAGGACATAACAGAGAGGAAAAAGTGAGGTAATATTACAATGCAACAATAACAGAAGAAAATCTTTCAATAGCTTGTAGTTGTAGCAACAAGCTTGTTAATTAAAGCGAGATCATCGCTCATGATTTTGCAGACATTCTTAACCTGTCAATTTGAAGAAAATATTGAAATGCGGAGATTGATTGGAAGCACACAGCAATAAATATACGAAAATGAATCTGTTATCAGTCATCTAAAATTACAAAATCTTCTTGATCACATGATCAAGGATCAGCTGATGGAGAAATCAGAGATAAATTATTCATCACAATAACATCAATATATAGAAGTACTCCTAAAAATAGGAGTGGTTCCGTGCATATTCATGCAAAACTCTAGTTTAAACAATCTATTTGTATCCTCAAGCAGGACAGTTGTTCTCGTGCCAAAATTGTGCATGCAATTAAATACATGCAAAGTGGGGGGAAATTAATTATTCCAACAATGTTCCCCTTAATCATTAATGGATTGAACACGACAATAACTTCTTCCGACTTCAATAGGATTCTTACCTACTACGATGCATCATGTGGCGATCTCTCTTTGGACTGCAAATTCTTGACTTTTAAGTCCTTCAAGCCTTTTCTAAGGATTGTATCTGACTTTCTCACACGACTTCACATTGGTGGCTTAAACTAATTTCTGCAGATTCTACAAGATGCGCGATCTTCATCTTCCTAGGATTTGGTCTTACAAATTGAAGACTTATCTTTTTCTAAGGCAGTTTCAAACTAATTCGGCGACTTATTCCTTTGGAAATATCTGATCTCTTCCTTCGAGGGTCAGCTTCACCCTTTTCTTGAGGTGGCTTTTGTTGGGTATGGCGAAGTAAGGTGGAGTCACCGTACGGTGAATCTAGTGTACGGGGTTCCACCGTAGGGGAGACTTAGCCCGATGGTGAGACCCAACTCCTAACCGTATGGTGCAGTGGGTACCCGGTGAAGTGGTACGTGAGGTGAGACAACACTCTTGACCATACGTGCAGCCAGTATTTGATGGTGAAGTGGTACGCAAGGCTGTCAGTGAAGCAGTACGGTGAAGCTGGTATGCTGAAGCTGGTGCCAGTACGGTGGATCTGGTATAGTGCAGCCGATACGCTGAAGCAGTACAGTGATGCTCATGATGCCTGTGGAGTAGTATCCCTCGTGCGGTGATGCTCGCACACACATCTCTGTGGAGACTGCTGGTTGGATTGGATGAATGGAAAGGCTGGGTTAGTTAACCGTCTGTGAAGTGACAGTTAAAGTACTAGATTCCATAACGAATTGTGGTGTGTATAAATTGCTGCAAGTTTCGTTGATATATGTAGTGTGAGAGGAAAAGTGAGAAGGAGATGAACTAATGCTATAGAGATACTCGATAAGTTACAGAGGGTTAATCTCTGGGAAACTTTGTGATTGAGTATTCAGCATTTGTAGAACTAAGGTTGAGAATGTACATTTGAAAGCAATCAATCTATAACTTATATGTAACCAGATTTACGATAATATAAGTGACTATTGCTTTGGGTGTGTGGGTTTTTTACCCGAAAGGGTTTTCCCACGTAAATATTGGTGTTCTGTTCTGTTCTGTTCTTGTTTATCCTTCTGTATTTACTCTGTTTACTTTTGTGCATCTTAATGACTGTAATTGGAATTGCTAGTCGCCCCTGGTTTATTCTCCCCTAAGAATTTGATACTGTGGAAAGTGTTCCACACTCTTCTTTCCTAACAAGTGGTATTAGAGCAAGGCTAGTTGGGTTATCTGTGTGGGCGGGTTGTTTGTGTCATTTCTGTAGTGGGTGTTTTGTAGGGTACTGGTAATCAATATTGCAGATTGAGATGGCTAGCACATTAGGAAGAGTAGATGGTGTGAAGTTTGATGGTAGCAATTATGAGTTGTGGAAACTCAAGATGGAAGATCTGCTGGTAGATAGAGATCTCTGGTTTGCAGTAGTTGGAGCTAAACCTTCAGGCATGAGACAAGAGGACCAGGATCTCGTAGATAGAAAAGCCAAAGGGCTGATTAGACTCTATTTGGCAGACTCTGTTCTGTTAAATGTTCATGAGGAGAAGAAAACAACTTCTTTGTGGAAGAAACTTGGGGACATTTATCAGGAAAAGTCTCTGGTAAACAAGTGGTTCTTGAGGAAGAAGTTGTATTCCTTGAAGATGGACAAGGGTACATCTGTAGCAGATCATCTGAATGTTTTCTGTTAGAGTAATAGTCTATCGGGGTTACTAATTTAAATCATTATGGTCTAATTAGTAACTTCCCTATTCACTCTAGTTTGCTTAAGCTAATCTTAGGTAGTTTCTATTTCTGTTAGTTTCCCTTTTT
>MU224529.1:1200851-1225314 GCA_018584345.1 Thuja plicata
GTTTGCACTCTCTGGCCTATCGGCCGCCATAGCTGATTCCCTTCTCTCTTCTGTCTGTTTCATTCTGTTTGTAATAGCTATGCATGCAGGTGTTCTTGGGTAGATTGATGTTCATCAATCTCAACATTTTCAACACGATTGTTCCACAATTAACTTCCATAGGAGTCAAGATTGATGACGAGGATCGATGTATGCTTTTGTTATGTTCTTTGCCTGACACATTGGATCATTTGGTGATGACCATTGGGAGTACAACAACCACTTTCAAGATGGAAGATGTGGTTGCTTTGTTGCTATCAGAAGAAGCACGAAGGAAATCTTTTGAGATGGTCAAGGAGGCTCTTGTTGTTCGAGGCAAGCAGGAGGACAAGAAGTCAAAATCCAAGTCAGGTGAAAGATCTAAGTCTCTTGGAAAGAAGTCCAAAGTAAAGTGCTGGAATTATCGGCAGATTAGTCATATTCGAAAGGATTTCAAAGAGAAGAAGAAAGAAAAGAAGAGTTCTTTAGATTCTGAGTCTTCTGGGTCTTCTCAGAGTGATGATGGAAATGCCTTCTTAGCTGTTTTGGCAAGTCAGACATTAGTTGATGTTTGGTTCAATCTTCACGAAGAAGATGTTTGTCATGATGCCATGTGAGAACTCAATACCATGCTTCAGCAGTGATGTAGATTCATCATCTGATGGTGGATGATCTCCATTAGTGTTGTAGATGTTGAAGTTAGATCCTGTTGCTATAGAAGAATCTTTCACATTTGTTGGATCACTATTTGGAGTAGATTATCACATGTGACTGGAGATGCTGACATCTTGAGGGCTCATAGGGTCCTTGATAAAGATGTTTAAATTTTCTTTTGACATTTTATCCTTGTTATTAGGATGTTTTCAATATTATGTCATGATACACTCTTGAGATACATTTAGAGTTTTGACATGGTACGATTATGTTCATATGGAGCATGTTATTTCTTTGGGTGAGATGTTTTAGATCATGGTTGTCATGTTTATGTTCCTAATTCTGCAGTTGGAACTTTGACATTGATATTGATTTAGTTTTCTGTATTTTGAGTATATTGGTCATTTGTTGGGTACTTCATGGTATTATGGTTTTGCATTTGGAGTTTGACATGGATCAGTTATAGGTGCTCATGGATACATGGAAACATAGATGATGCTATTTTTCTCTTATGGCTAGAGATGTATGTGTTGGAATGAGTAATAGTTCCAACTAAGAAGCATTCATCTGTTATGTACTTGACACAGCTAGCATTTAGAGCTGTGTGTAGAAGGACATGATACATGGGGTTGTTGAGACTTGCTATGGAATTTGTGCTTGCAGGTCCTTAGTTTACAACTGTACTGAGTGTTGTGAATGTTCTTGGTAATAGAAGTTTTATACACTTCTATGTGATGTTAATGGATTCTTTTCAACTTTGATATTACTTGTGCAATGGGAGCTGCTTGGTGTGTATGTGACAGGTATTGCACTTGAGGCTTGAGACTGTGTGTAACAAGGTGTATATGTTGATGATTTGGAATTCATGTTGGTATACCTTAGAGGTATGGATAGTTAGATGTGCAAGCACGTGTTGTGGATGCTATTTCTGCTATGTTGTTGATAGTTAAATTGATACATTTGGTCACTTGTGGATAGAGTCTATATTTTGGGATATCAGTTGAAGACAAAACTTGTGATTCATGTGCAACAGCTGTGTGGCTTTCTTTGTGAATGACTTCTATGTGTGTTTAGTTGCAATGGCGTGGTAGAAGGTGAGAACATTCGTGCATGAGATGAGAACATTCATGTTTCTGTTGTAAATATCTTGATGGAGCACATGGTAAACTCTGGTTCATGGTGGTGTGTATGCTAAGGTGTAAAGGGTGTACTAGTTTAATGAGATTTTTCTTAGTAGCCTTTGAGTGTTCTGAAGGTACCAGTTAAGTTCAAATGGTGCACAGGCTTGATGGGGCTTACAACTACTGACTCCTATTAAGTGTTGTCTAGGAACTCTGCGGATATCAGAAAGTACTTCGTCAAGTGGGATATTGTTGGGTATAACGAAGTACGGTGGAGTCACCATACGGTGAATCTATCACACGAGGTTCCTGTTGGAAATATATTGAGGCTAGGTGACTGAGAGGGAAGGGGGGGGGGGGGGGGAATCAGGAACCAANGGGGGGGGTGAATCAGGAACCAATAAAACTTAATCTCTTTAATCCTTTATTAGATTATCTAATCTGATTGCATGCATGAAACAGAAAAGTAATAAAAATCCACAACACTTAATATAATATTTGGTTACCCAGAAACCTTCTAAATAGAAAGTAAAACTGGGGTGGGGATGGTACCCACAAGATTTATTACTGCAGTATAAACTTAGCTTGTTAAAGCTTACAATTGACCACATCTGATGGCCTGCCCTGTTAGGAGCAATAAGGACTGTTAGGTCCACCTTGTGAAAGGATTTAGTACAATATAATTAAGTATGCAACTTTGTTAGGAGATTTGTAAAGGACTGTTAAGTCCACCTTGTTAGAGGATTTTTTTGATGCACCTGTTAGGATGAACCAGTAGATGATCTTCTATGTAACTCTGATTTGTTGAATGGGATCCAATGATATAATAACTAATCACCTAAATGTGATAGATGAGTCTCTTCTGTTCCTTATATTGTTGTATCCCCTTAATTAATCTGCCACTTTATATTCGCATACACACTTATTCACACACTTTTGGATAAACAAAATACATTATATTTATACCTTATCCAAATCAAATAATTTTGTAAGTCAACTTTCATAAGATAAATTAATATCAAACAATATAAGCTAAGTCGGCCCAAAACTATTACTCGGGTCCAGTAATCCACTCGGGCAATATGTTGTCACTTGGGCAACATAGTAAACTCTGGCACTTGGGCTACACTGTATACTCGGGTAATATTGATCACTTGGGTAATATTGATTTGTACTGTCTGCTCATTCGACACTTCCACTTCTCGGGTTGCACTTCAAGCTGTAGGGTTGGTCAACTCTGTGATGACTAAGTGTTTTGGCACTAATTGACAACATGTCTTGCCATTAGGTCACCAGTTCCACCGTACGGTCCACCGTAGGGGAGACTTAGCCCGATGGTGAGACTCAACTCCTAACCGTACGGTGCAGCTGGCACCCGACAGTGACGTGGTACGCGAGGTGAGACAACACTCTTGACCGTACGATGTAGCCAGTATCTGAGTACATGAGGTTGACATTGAAGCAATACAGTGAAGCTAGTATGTTGAAGTCGGTGCCAGTATGATGGATCTGGTATAGTGCAGCCGATACGCTGAAGTAGTACAGTGATGCTCGTGATGCCCGTGGAGTAGTATCCGTCGTGCGGTGATGCTCACACACACATCTCTGTGGAGACCGTCGGTTGGATTGGATGAATGGAAAGGCTGGGTTAGTTAACCGTCTGTGAAGTGACGGTTAAAGTACCAGATTCCATAACGAATTGTGTGTGTATAAATCACTGCAAGTTTTGTTGATATATGTAGTGTGAGAGGAAAAGCAAGGGGGAGATGAACTAACGCTGTAGAGATACTCGATAAGTTATAGAGGGTTAATCTCTTTGAAACTTTGTGATCGAGTATTCAGCGCTTGTAGAGCTGAGGTTGAGAATGTACATCTGAAAGCAATCAATCTGTAACTTATATGTAACCAGATTTATTATAATATAAGTGACTATTGCTTTGGGTGTGTGGGTTTTTTACCCGAAAGTTTTTTCCCACGTAAATACTGGTGTCCTGTTCTGTGCTTGTTTATCCTTCTGTATTTACTCTGTTTACTTTTGTAATGACTGTAATTGGAATTTCTAGTCGTCCCTAATTTATTCTCCCCTAAGGATTTGATACTATAGAAAGTGTTCCGCACTCTTCTTTCCTAACAGTTTTTGCATTGAGAGCAGGTGTTTTTGACATTGAATATACTTTCCCATTCAACTTGGGCAGCTTTCCTTATGCAAAAGGGGATTTCGTCGAACTTGGATTGGTGGCAGCAATGCTCTCTTTTTTAACCCATACAATCTCTTGCTTCTACAAAATCTAAAACCCAGATAACTTTTTGAACCTTCTCTGATATCAATTGAAAAATAATAATAAAAAACCAGAATTTGATTGGAAATGCTGTAAAAATAAACAAACAGAAATAAATGTTTTATTATTCAACTGAAATTTCAAAGCCTTTTCGATCACATGATTAAGGATCAACTGATTAGAAAAATTAGAAATAAATTATTCATTACAATAGCATCAATATACAGAAGTTTTGGAACATCAGAGGATACCTAATAAAAATAGAAACGGTTGCATACACATTCATGTAAAACGCTAGTTTAAACAATCTATTTGTATCCTCAAGCATGACTGTTGCTCTCATACAAAAAAAATGCCCATGTAAAGTTTTGGGAGAAATTAATTATTCCAACACCGTTAACAAGTGCTATAATTCTTTCCTTGCGGACAGCCTGGAAGCCATAATAATTTGCACGCGGAAAGAAAAGCTGGCAAAGTCAACAAGTTCATAATATAGTTTTTGGCAAATTGGATGGACAAGATCTGATATTCTACTATCAATCTGTATACTTTCATCTAATATTTCTTAGTAACATAATGTCTACAAATATAAATATACAAAACTATCAATTTGCCTATAGAGTGGATAAAGGTCTGTTGCACTTTGAGAGGGTTATAAAGGGGCTTGACCTTCTAAAGAACTAAACTCTAAGTAGTTAGACAAAACTTGTTGAATTTAAAGAATGTCACACAAAGACAAACTTTTGGATTTCTCTCAGATCTGATAGGTAGGTAAAGCTTGCCTTCTTGCAAGTAAGGAATTGGTTTAAAAAAAATATTTGGCAGTCTCTATAGTCTATTGTTGTTCTGCGGAAATGTATCATGTATTCTGTCAAGGATTGTAGAACATATTTGACATTGGCAATAGAATCATTGGAGAATTGCTTATTAAGTAACCGAGGGTTTGTTATTGTGGAGAGGTTGCTTAAATTATGTTCTGATTATCTCTTGGTCTTGAATTGAGCATCTAATGTGCTCTTTATAACAAATTCTATTTCTTTATATTCTTATAAATTCAGACTTGTTATTATAGAGAGGTTGTCAAAATTATGTTTTGATTATTTCTTGGTTTTAAATTAGATCTATTTTTAACCTCACCTTCATTTGTGCAAACATCTAATGTGTTCTTAATAATAAATTACACTCCTTTATAGTCTCACAAATTTACTTGGCTCTTTACTCCTTTTATCAATTTTATAAACAAATTTTCATTTCTTATCATTTAATTTGAATAAACATAATTTAAAAAAAACAAAAGAATGTGAACGTTTTCTACATTGAAAGAGTATAATATTAGAATTTATACTCTTTTTTTTTTATTATGGGCGAAATTGGTTTTCTTATTGTTTTCATGAATCTACTTGAGCCTACACTCCTTTCTCAAAATACCCATGCTCATAAATCTACTTGAGCCCACTCCTTTCTCAAAATACTCATGCTCATGAATCTAATGTGCTCTTTATAACAAATTCTACTTCTTTATATTCTTATAAATTCGAATTTGTTATTATAGAGAGGTTGTCCAAATTATGTTTTGGTTATCTCTTGGTCTTGAATTAGATCTATTTTTTATCTCACCTTCATTTGTGCAAACATCTAATGTGTTCTTAATAATAAATTACACTCCTTTATAGTCTCACAAATCCACTTGACTCTTTACTGCTTTTATCAATTTTACAAACAAATTTTCATTTCTTATCATTTAATTTGAACAAACATAGTTACAAAAATAAAAGAATGTGAACAAACATAATAAAAAAATGAAAAATCATTTTGATATTTGTTTTCTACATTGAAAGAGTATTAGAATTTATACTCTTTCTTTTATTATGGGTGAAATTGATTTTCTTATTTTTTTCATAAATCTATTGGAGCCTGCACTCCTTTCTCAAAATACCCACGCTCATGAATCTACTTGAGCCTGCACTCCTTTCTCAAAATACCCAATGTCTGTGAATCTACTTGAACCTACACTTATTTCTCAAAATACTTGATGCTAGTGAATCTACTTGAACCTGCATTCTTTTCTCATAATACCCAATGCTCATGAATCTACTTGAGCCTACACTCCTTTCTAAAAATATCAAATGATTTTTAAAATAATAATATTGAATATCTCTTATTTGTGTAACTATCATCCTATGACCCCCAAGTACCATACAATCTTCCTCTTCCTTTCAAAATATTTAATATCCCCCCTCTCATTTCTTATGCATTCTTTTCTCATAATACCCAATGCTCATGAATCTACTTGAGCCTACACTCCTTTCTAAAAATATCAAATGATTTTTAAAATAATAATATTGAATATCTCTTATTTGTGTAACTATCATCCTATGACCCCCAAGTACCATACAATCTTCCTCTTCCTTTCAAAATATTTAATATCCCCCCTCTCATTTCTTAAGATTAATGAAATCGTTGATTTTTTCTCCAATTTATCATTTTTACAAAAGTCCTCTCCAAATTTTTTTTTTCCCATGTTCAATTAAAACTATAGATAAAAATGATCCCATAACATAATACAACTTTACAACTTTATTTGTGTCAATTTTTTTTTTCAAAATTTATATTGGATTGACAAATATATAAAGATAATTTTTCACAATCCACTTAATGTATAATGCTTTCTCCATGGTTCTACAATTGATTCATAATATTACCTTCTCACTATCTTATATTTGAAGATTCTTAAATTTTCTCTATAGATTTTAATCAAAATAATTTAAAAGTCACCTTATATCTTACTCCCTTTGACATTTTCTGCTACTACAATTAAAAAAACAGCTCACGAATTAAAAATATTCATAGAACAGTTTTTCCTTTGATTATTTATTTTCAGTTCTCAATTATACTATTAAAATATTCTAATTGTTTTGCTCTTCATTTATACTAGCTCCTCTCATTCTTGTAAGCCAACAATGTTAAAATTCCTTCTTCCATGACACAATTAAAGTGGTGCCTCACAGACAAGTCATCAGGAAGGTTAGCGATGATATTAGGGATTACTGTAGGCGGCATGGTAATCTTCGTTGCATGTTCCTTTACAGTGCTGAGAAAAGTTAAATCCGCAGTTTCCAGGAAACCAGCAACGCCTGAGAAGCAGAATGAAGGTGCTACTAAAGATTCACATGCTAATGCCTTGTACTTTTCTCTCTATAATAATAACTAGTTTAGCCTTATTCTGATATATCAAGATGCCCAGAAAGGAGGCTATTTACGAAAGAGCAAATTGCCTTCAGTTTAGAAACTTTGATCCAAGCAACAGAGGATTTTAGCGATAACAACAAGCTTGGAGAGGGAGGCTTTGGCCCAGTTTATAAGGTATGAATGTAAACTATACTCTGGTGGATACAATATGATACCAATGATATTTCATTTAAGAGTTTCATTAAAACAGATATAGGCTTGTTTAAATTGTAAGGGAACAACCACAGAGGGAAAGGAGATAGCAGTGAAAAAGCTGTCTGCAAAATCTGCACAGGGAAGAAGAGAATTTATGAATGAAGTGGAACTGGTGGCAAATATTCAACACAGAAACCTTGTGAATTTGCTTGGATGTTGCAGTGAGGAAACCGAAAGGATGCTTGTCTATGAGTATATGCCCAACAAAAGCCTTGACACCTTCCTCTTCGGTGAGTCATTTCTTTGTTACCAAAATTACAAGTGCTATACTTACTCGAAGTTTCTCCGACTTTAAACATTTTTCTTTTTATTTACAAACAAAAATAGACCCAGTAAAGCGCAGAACGCTTGATTGGCAAAAGCGGTTTAATATCATAATTGGAATCACTCGAGGCCTTCTTTATCTTCACGAGGATTCGCAACTCCGAATAATTCACAGAGACATCAAAGCGGGCAACATTTTGCTTGACGAGAATCTGAATCCTAAGATAGCCGACTTTGGCCTCGCCAGACTTTTTTCTGACAATGAAACTGAAATCCAATCAAGAATTGCAGGAACCTAGTAAGATTGTCTTTGCCTTTCCTTTTGTGTTAGTCAAGTGAACATGAACGAATTATCTGAGCTGAATTTTAACTAACTAAAAGCACATCATCATGAACATACATTTAAAACAGAATTGCTTTGATGTGTGCAGTGGTTACATGGCTCCAGAATATGCAATGGGAGGGCATCTGTCTTTAAAAGTCGACGTTTATAGTTTTGGAGTTTTACTGCTAGAGATTGTAAGTGGAAGAAAAAATACAGACACTGATATTTCAAAAGAAAAGTCGAGCCTGGGACTATTAGAACGGGTAAGAAATTGGTTTCCTCAGTTAACAGCACCATTAGAATGGCTTAGGATTTGAATTCTTCAATCTTTAAGAAAGGTAACGTGTAATGCAGGCATGGAGACTATTCAAAGGAGGGCATGCACTCAAAATTGTGGATAGTATGTTGGTGGGAAACTGTCAAGAAGAGCAAGTGATGAGATGCATTCACATTGGACTTCTGTGTACACAGGCTAATCCCGACAGCCGTCCGATGATATCCAGTGTTAATACAATGATATCCAGCAATTCTGTACCGTTACCAGATCCAACAAGACCTGCGTTTGTAAGCATGACCAGTCGAAGTCCCAGTGTTAGCTTTATCCCTATAACATCTTCTAGGAATGAAATCTCAGTAAGTGAATTGGAAACTAGATAATTTTTGGAATTTGTTACAAGGTCAAAGACTCATTACTCATTACCCTGGTTCCAACGAATGCTAGTATAAAACAAAAGAAAATAATAATTTCTTTGTCAATAGTTTTTAGTAGGAAAAAATATAAATAATTATTTTGAGTGATATCTATCAATTTTTTAATTTGTATAAATATATAGTATGTAACATCACCTTTCACCTCTATCCGTCCATTATTGAATGAGTTAATCTCTTAAATTACTTCATTTAAGTTTTATTTACTAGCAATTGCACCTTGGTGTGCAATGAGTATGCCGAAGAGGTGTGAAAGGCTAATTAGGGGGAAAAATTGGTCTATTTTTTGCAATACATGAGGTCAATCAATATGCCCTTTACAAAATGATGTTTTTTTGCATAAAAAAGATTTCAATAGAGAAGTGATATCTTCAAGGCAACTATTCATCTAGTTACACGGATCCAAACACAACTAAGACAAAACCTAAGATATATTTCCATTGAACCAAAATGGAAAGTGTCTTCCAAATACCCCCATAAACACTGATATGAGATACATATAGGGTTCCATCCTAGTGAAATGAGATAAAATAAGTTCAGCTAAAGGAACAAGCTCAGTCTAAATAAATAATATACCAACCAATATCATAAGACAATGTGGTAAAAAAGGATTGAACTATCATTACTCCCACACTTCATACAATGAAAATCACAACCATGGAACAAATTTTCATAATGCAACAGATATGGGATTATTCAAGACGTTATCCCATAAAGGCTAATGGGAACCTATTTTTCTAACAGAGATACAAGCTTAGTTTCGTCAAATTCATGAATTAATGTATCATCATCTATTGCTTGATTGACTAAAAGGTCAACCAGTTTATTAACTTCTCTAAAGCAGTGTTTAAGCTCAAAATTGGATAGAACATGTAAAAGTTCAAGAGCCTTGTCCAACCTATATTGAATGGTTCAGCAGCTAGATTTTCTATTTATGAGAGCATAGTAAATCACTATAGAATCTCCTTCAATGATGAGGTTCTCGATATTCAAGGAGGAGGCTAGAGAGAGTCCCAAAATGAAAGCTTCCATCTATGCCACAGTATTTGATCCCCATGGTAATTTCTTACATATGCCTTTGATTATTTTACCTTCATAATTTCTAATGACAACCGCAG
Source organism: Thuja plicata (assembly GCA_018584345.1). Classification (NCBI taxonomy): domain Eukaryota; kingdom Viridiplantae; phylum Streptophyta; class Pinopsida; order Cupressales; family Cupressaceae; genus Thuja; species Thuja plicata. The sequence continues at coordinate 1,210,783 of MU224529.1, forward strand.
CCCCTGAGAGACCCAAATTTCCCCTTGAGGCTCCATCAAAATTTAGTTTGTGGAACTCTGAAGGGGGTGGAGACCAAATTGTTGTGGCTCTTACATTACAGGGCTGCTTAACAGTTTGAGACCCTTTCGAGGGGAGAGTTTGAAGTAAAGGCCAATTTTGGTTAATAAAAGTATCCCATTTGGTAAATGATGATAAAAAGTTAGCCTTCTTCATAAGGAAAGTTTGAGTAACTTTTGATATGGATCTCTCAATTTTATCAATAACATTTGAGAGGGGAGAAGACTGTTTTTAAAAAACCCTTTCATTCGTTTCTAACCATAAGTTCCAAATAACAATGGAAGGACAAATGTCCCACAAAGGAGTGAAAGTTACTCGCTTCATTATAGACGGACAAGCTTTAAAGTGAGCCTATAAATTAGGGCCAACAAACGTGCTTTGACCTAATATTCCAAAAAGCCAATACCAACAATCAAGAGGGAAAGGGCAGTGTAAAAACAAATGATCAACTGATTCCATAAAGTAGCCACAAAGCAAACATGGGAAGACAATTGTAATACCCAGCATGTCTAATCTCATGCCAGGGAGCACACGATCTTGGATGGAAAGCCATGCAAAAGCCCTAGCCTTAGGAAGACAAGAGGGTCCCCAAAGGAGCTTGGTGGGCCAAGGTTCAGTGAAATCCAATGAAAAATTAGCTTCATATTCCCTTTTAACCGAATTCTATCCAGATGGGGACTTTGTCCAAATAAATTCATCCTAACATTGGAAAAAGATAATCCTTCGCTTACCAAGCTCTACTTGTAATTCATGATGAGATGAGGAGAAACATTTACAGGAGGAGAAATCCCTCCATTGAATCCAAGAAGAAGTATTTGAAGAATCCACCATAAAATAATTAGAAAAATAGATACCCCAAGAATCCTTGAGAATAGAATCCAAAGGGGCCCAATCACGAATCTGATTAAGGGGTAAAGATCCATTCCAGGCATCATCCCAAAACTTTTCCTTGGTGCCATTATGGATCAACCATGACAAATGTGAGATAAGCAACTCCCTACATGAGCTAATGAAATTCCATATTTGAGATCCCTTGGGGAGCGATAATGTTCAAAAAGTCTCTCTCGATCTAAAGTATCTAAATATTTAGCCATCATAATTAGGCGGGACCATTTCTTATGTGGGTGTTGATAAAATTCCCAAAATAATTTTGACCTAAGAGCTGAATTTTGAAGGGAGAGATCTCTTATGCCTGCCCCTTTAAGTGATTTAGGATGATAGACCTTATCCTAGGAAAGAAGAGGTAGCTTTTTCTTTTGTGAAACATTTTCAAACCAAAGAAAGTCCCTTAAAATGGACTGAAGCTCTTGCTTTGATCGTTTAGGCATATTTAAAACAGACATGAGGTATATAGGGATTCCATTCAGGACCGACTTTATCATAGTAATTTCCCCAGAAGAGTTAGTCATTTATACTTCCATGATAAAATCTTAGTGGAAATTGCAGAAATAATCTTGTCCCAGAAATTATGCTTTTCACTACCAGTGTAGAAAGGAAGTCCTAAATATTTACAAGGGAAGGAACCCATAGAAAAACCCCAAAAGTGGGTAAGTCTCTGCTGAACAATGAAGGATACATTAATGAGAAAGATCTTAGAATTCTGGGGGTTAACTAGTTGAACCGAGGATGAAGTATAATTATCAATTACAAATTTAATAACACGAGATTCAACCATGGTGGGAGAAGTGTGTCACCATAAAATAAGTTATGAGGAAAGACCTCATTGTCAAGAGCATTCATGGTAACCCCTTGCCAAAGATGCAGTTCTGTAGCCTTCTTAATAGCCCTACTAAGGCCCTCTTCCATGATGATGAATAACAAGAGGGAGAGGGGGTCCCCTGCCTAATGCCTCTAGAAGATGAGAACAAGCCTTTAGGCGAGCCATTGATGAGGATTGCAAATCAGGGGTAGCTATACACAACATAACCCATTTAATCCACTTAACACAACAACCAAATTTATATTATACTTTAGATAGGAATTCCCAACTGACACGGTCATAAACCTTCATCATATCCAACTTGAGAATCATGGGCAATTTTCGTTCAATAGATATTGAATGTCGGACTTCATGAGCAAGATTGGCTCCTTCAGGAGTTTCACGACCTGGAACAAAACCTCCTTGCTCCTCAGAAATAATAGAAGGGATAAGTTTGGCCAGCCTGACTGAAATGGATTTTGTGATAATTTTGTACAAAGCATTGCATAATGATATGGGTCTAAAATCTTCAAAAGTTTTAGGATTATCCATTTTAGGAATCAAGGCTATCCAAGTGTTATTTAATTTTGATAACACAGTCCTACTTCTTCTTGTCCATTCCAATGTAATGAGAATATACTGGCCTAAAAAATTCCAGTATTTTTGAAAGAAGATAATGGTGAAACCATCTAGTCCTGAAGCTTTATCTTGGGCCATGGAAAAAACTAAAGATTTAAGCTCTTCTAAATTAAATGAAGCCATCGACATTTGATTATCAGCCTGTGATACACAAGAGGGAATAACATCAAGAATGTTGTCATGTATAACAGTCTCTTTGTCTGTAAGGAGATGGCTAAAAAAGGCAATTGCGTCTTGTACTATAGCTACTTAATCCTCAAGAAGTCCCAAAGGAGACTGAATAGAGACTATTCTATTTCTCATTCTACACAATTTTGTCGAGGCATGAAAAAAGCGGGTATTCCTATCCCCTTCAGTAAGCCAAATGTCTCTATACTTCTGCTTCTAGTAAATTTCTTCTCTTAACATAACTTCTTCAAAAGTAGACCCAAGGGACTTTTCCTGAGCAAAGGTAATCGAGTCCATACTTTGAGATAATACCAATTTATTTGGTGCGAGGAAATCGAAAGGATGCTTGTCTATGAGTATATGCCCAACAAAATCCTTGACACCTTCCTCTTGGGTAAGTCATTTCTTTGTTACCAAAATAACATGTGGTAAAATTACTCTAAGTTTCTCTCATTTTACATTTTTGTATTAAAATAATAATAAAATGGAAACAAAACAGGCCCAGTAAAGCACAAAACGCTTGATTGGTGAAAGCGGTTTAATATCATAATTGGAATCACTCGTGGTCTTCTATACCTTCATGAGGATTCACAACTCCGAATAGTTCACAGAGACATCAAAGTGGGCAACATTTTACTTGATGAGAATCTGAATCCTAAGATAGCCGACTTTGGCCTAGCTAGACTTTTTTCTAACATTGAAACTGAAATTCAATCAAGAATTACAAGAACCTAGTGAGAATGTCTTTTACCTTTCCTTTTGTGTTAAGTCAAGTTAACATGAACATATCATTTGATATGAATTTTAACTAACTAAAAGCTCAACATCATGATCATAAAATTTAAAACATAGTTTCTTTGATGTGTGCAGTGGTTATATGGGTCTAGAATATGCAATGGGAGGGCAGCTGTCTTTAAAAGCCAATGTTTATAGTTTTGGAGTATTACTGTTAGAGATTGTAAGTGGAATTAAAAATACAGACATAAATATATCAAAAGAAAAGTAGAGCCTTGGACTTTTAGAATGGGTAAGAAATTGGACTCCTCAATTAACAACCATTAGAATGGCTAAGAAAATAAACTCCTCAATCTTTAATAAAGGTAACTTGTAATGCAGGCATGGAGACTATTTAAAGGAGGGCATGCTCTCAAAGTTGTGGATATTATGTTGGTGGGAAACTACCCAGAAGAGCAAGTGATGAGATGCATTCACATTGGACTTCTGTGTACACAGGATAATCCATACATCTGTACAATGATATCCATTGTTCATACAATGATATCCAACAATTTTGTATCGTTACCAGATCCAATGCTATGTTTTTTATTGCTGGTAAAAACAACACTAATACATTTGAGGTCAATTTTCAACCTTTATTTCGTCTAATTTTCTACTAATACTGGTCGAACGATCCACAAATGATTTCGTCGTTATTTTTCTAGTCGAACATTCGACACAACGTACTTAAGGTTGAACATTTGAATGTTCTACGCCACACTTGGTCAAAATTAATATCTACAAATGATAAGTTAATTCGTCGAACTTTAGACTAATGTCTGTCGAAATGTTTGACCTATCCGACCAGGATGCCAAACCCACGACACTAAATTTTGACACAGAATGGTCGATAGATAGATTATTTTGTGTCGAACGTTAGACCGATGTCTGTCGAAATGTTTTACCTGTCCGACCAAGATGCCAAACCCACGACACTAAATTTTGACACAGAATGGTCGATAGATTGATTATTTTGCGTCGAACGTTGGACCAATGTTTGACCTATCCGACCAGGATGCCAAACCCCACGACACTAAATTTTGACACAGATTAGTCGATAGATAGATTGTTTTATGTCGAATGTTAGAAAGATGTCTTTCTAAAGTTCAACTAGCTGATTCAAGTACCATTGGGGGATATTATTTCACTATTATTTATGGAAAATTCTTTCTCAATGCACAATTGAAATCAAGTGGTATAGCCATCTGAAGAAACTGGTTTGCTGTCCAAAATGGCCCTCCCTCATGCACCTTAAATATTGTTGGTCAGGCAAACAACGTGAAGTCCACATGGATAAATGATACATGGTAGTTTTATTTATAAGGGAAATTAATGCAAGGTAAAAGCTTTGCAGCAAGAACAATATCAACTGTCAGAGCAAAATTTGCGTCTCCACAGTGAGAGTTAAATAGTTGTTGATCCACACTTAACAGTACAGAAAGCTCGGTTCAAGATTCAAGAGATTTTGGTGCAGATTTTGATGGTGATTGCCTTCATGTTTTTTATCCAAAATCTCTTGAATCTTGAGCTGAGCTTTCTGTATTGTCAAGTGTGGATCAGCAACTAGTTAACTCTCACTATGGAGACACAAATTTTGCTCTGACAGTTGATAGTGCTCTTGCTGCAAAGCTTTTACCTTGCATTAATTTCCCTTATAAATAAAACTACCATGTCTCAGTTATCCATGTGGACTTCAGGTTGTTTGCCTGGGCCAACAATATTTAAAGTGCATGAGGGAGGCCCATTTTGGACAGTAAACCAGTTTCTTCAGATGACTATACCACCTGATTTCAATTGCACTGAGAAAGAATTTTCCACAAATAATAGTGAAATAATATCCCTCAATGGTAGCCAAATGAAATTGAAAACACTCTCAGAGATGTTCAATTCTATTGCTCGACTCAAAGGTCCAAAGACTGTTGTCAAGAGTATGGACATAGTTGAATGTTGTTTGATTGAGTGGCTATCCGAAGAAGGGTTTAGTACCTCCCTGGATGACTTGGTTGTTATATGTGATACAACTCATAGAAGGAAGTTTATGGAGGAAATGGAGAACAATCTGAATAAAATTTCTCAGCTTATGAAGCACATGAGCGGAGCTTATGTGAATGCTATAATTATCACAAGTGTAAAAACATTTAATTGAAGTTCAAGAAGAAATTACCAAGGCCATGTTGAGTACAAGTTCTTATGTTATGATGGTGGAAAGTGGAAACACTCGATCTATAAGTAAAGTGGTTCAGCAAGTTGGATTTGTAGGGCTTCAGTTGTTCCCTGCTGGAAGGTAGGCTTTTCCTAGTGAATGGCGCGATAGGCTTTCTTCACATATTCCATTTACTGGTTCTCATTCCTTTGACTGCGATGGGAAATATGATTCAACAGAGGTTTATGGTTTGATCAAATCATCATTTGTTAATGGTTTGAATCCTTGTGAGGCATTTATACATTCTTTGTCATGTAGAGAAGGAATTTTGGGTCAGAAAATGGGATTAACGAAACTAGGATACCTGCTCCAAAACTCTAGGGAGCATAGTGTCTTTGTACAAATCCAAGTCCACACCTTCTATATGGCTAAGCACGTGCAAATTCTTTCCCACCTGACAGCATAGAGTTTATAGAAGCAATCATCTATATATGTTTGATTCTAAACACTGGTAGAATGAATACAATTTAATTGAAGATAGTGCTTATACTCAAGCAGGCACTATTAATCTTACAAGATCACGAAGCTCTTTCCTTTCTTTCTCCTGTTTCTCCTTCTCCCAAATAGGTACTCCCTGATGAGCACAACTAATATTAAAAATACAACCTCATGCCGACAAAACTTGTCACTTCCCTAGGACACATGCAAGCAAGACCGGCTAAACAGGACCTGGACCTGATTAAACAACGATGACTTGAATGATATGATGTAATCAACACACCTGATGCTGCATCCTGACCCATAGTTTATTCATTTCTGTGAAATTCTAAAGCACAAACTCTACTGCATACATTATAGTTCCCCCTTCCCTACAAAAACAATATTTAGTTTAAATTAATATTTTATTTGAAAACAAAATAAGCAAGATAATCAAAAATATCAAACAGAGCCCCATATTCAGCAACTGGAAAATATTAATTCTAAAGATCAAATGATCTTTAAAAACCTTGTGGCGTGGAATTCAGGTTTAAAAAGAGCAATTTTAAAACTGTATTGTGTTTCCTCGTACCTATTTTTTCTATTATGATATGTAATATAAATATTGAAAAATACAGATGAGGGCAAGTTCAATTGGCATGAAACAAGACATTTACTCTTGGCCAGCAAAGCAAGACTAAGCTAGTGGTATCATTCATTAATAAAATTGACTAAACATACAGTGTAACAATCAGTAATGTCCCCTTTCTAATCTCTAGCTTTGTGTGAATAGACTGGCAGCTTAGGAGTAGCAATTATTTCAGAGTGTTACATTCAGTTAGGGTCAATTAAATAAGGAAATAAGACAAATAAATAATCAGTTAGGATCAGTTAAATAAGGGTATGTGCCTTTCACTTATCAGTTTGGGATTGCCATCGCTTGAGAGATAAACTTTCCAGTTAAATACTGTCAATTTATGGAGGAAATTGTCAGTCAATTGCCGTCAATTGAAGAATGATTTCCTACAATCAAGGAAGCATGGATTATAGAGAGTTCTGGAAGGAAAAGTGAAAGGGACTTTGGAAATTAGAAACTAAATTCAAATTGATTCCTAGGAATTATCATGCTGCTTTCAGCAGCTTTGGCACTTGGAGACAAATACCTCCAGGCATATCAATCTGATTACCTTGGGAACGAAATTTCATGGTACAAAGAGTCAACAGGATCATGCCGAGCATCATCAAAATAATTAAAGGCATCCAGATTTGCATACTGGATGCATCCAATAAGTTGTAACACAGTTTAATGAATCTCAATGAATGTATGTGTTTGAATAGAAGATGATATAAAACATATCTTACTGTTAGTAAGACCAACAAATGTAAATTGAAAGCCAATTTTGCTCTTATTGATTCAACAAGTTGTACCATGTGCCCACAATGCCCAATTTTGGTATTATTATAGGCAATGGAGAGCATTTTTTAAGCACTTCATAATTAATCAAGACTAGAAGTGTTGATACGTGAATTTTTCACTTGTGTTTTTCTTTGGAGTTGTTCCTTGGTTCATTTGACTTTAGTACTTGATGAGTTAGAGGAAAATTTGAATCTAGAGATGATTTGGTGCTTGATTGGTGAGAAACATACATGTTTATCTCTATTTCTCTATGTTTGACATGGTTATTGATATAATGTTGAATTTATATATTGCATTATGAGACCTACAAGTTGTGCAATTTTATAGGCTGCCTGTAATAACTTGAAATTGATATTTTTTGAAATTTTTGCAAAATTTTGATGAAATGCATAAACCCTCACACTTTCTAATCGCCCAAATTGTTTTCTAGAGGCCTAAGTTGTTTTCTAAGTCATATTGCACTTTAGTTGCAAAATTGCAAAAGCTTCTTAATTGCAACTTTGCTCTTTGTTAGCAACTTTTCAAAAAGTTGTTGTAATCCTTTCCCCAATTCTAATTAGTTCAAAACTGTTTTAAAACCATTGGGGATGGCCTTCATAACCCTCACAGGTGGGTAGAAGGCGAGACAATGTAATTCTTTGCTCAATCAATAAAGAAAAAATTGTTTTCCTGCACTTTCAGCGACACCAGTGAATTGTATGGATAGGTACGGTCACAAGATTGAATGCGACCAACTTAGAGACATTCCCTTGCCTCTTAGCTTTCAGATGCAACTGGTTTGGTGAGGAGATCTTTTCTCTAACTCAAGTTATCTGGATTTTTCTCTCTGCAACTCTAGTTGGTTCCTATTTTTAAGGGTTTTGTCTTATTTTCTAATTTGGAAGCATTTCCACCATGGGATTCACATGACCTCTGGTGGGAAGCTTCTTTGTAATATGTCTTCCATGATTCTGCAAGTAGTTTTCATGTCTATGCAGGGAGATGGTTGTTTGAACGAGCCCTAGGTGTATATCCCTATGTATGCACCAAATTTGTAAATGCCTAAACAAGCATAACTCTCGGACAGCAGAGCACCAAGGACTATAACTCTAGATTTAGAGTTGTTTGGACATCCTCTAAACATCCCAATTGGTTTAAGAGAGGTAGTCCCTTGTTTGTTAGTACTTCCTTCTTTAATAGAGGCCTAATTAGCTCTTTAGACCAGTCTAAAGATCTTCGATTCAGCCCCTGTAATGAATCATCAAATCCTTGGTGCTCCTAATCTAAGTGTAAATTTGTAAAGGGTACTTGAATCTGTCATTAAAATCCCATGTCCTTTGGAAGTTTCCAAAGTTATCTTGACTGTACTGCCTGGATAGGGCTACAAGCCTAGACTGGACTTTCTAGTGCATACACTAGAAAAACCCCAATCAGTGTGTTTGGATGGATGTGTAGGGGTTATTTGATCTTCCCAAGGATTTATAAGACACTTAGTTACCTTTGTGTGGACTAGTAATCTTTGTGGTCATAATTACACTAAATTTGGTATATTGAACCCTTGAGGATCCACTTCATTAAAATGTACTCTTATAGGCCATTCACCATTCCTAGGTCCATGAGGGGTATTGGGAATATGTTTCATGTCATTTCTAAAGGGTGCAAGTGTCAGGTTTTATTATCCCTTATCAAATCCCTATACTATATGTACCATTAGATGTTTGTGTGCATGGATAAGCAAAGGATGGAAGATAGAGACAATATAGCTGTGAGAGCAAACTACTTTTAAGCGCTTCATATCCTTTATTACACTTTAATGTCAACTCTTTGTGTAATACAAAGATTAACTATAATCCCAGTAGCCATATCCATTCTTGCCTCCCAAGTATATTAATGATAACTTCTTTACGGAGGAAAACTGATGTACCTGCCACACACTGAATTTTAAATGTTTTCGACCTGCCATATGCTCTCTCGAAATTGTACCTATTGTTTCAACCATGCCAGAATCACTTCATTCTAGAATGTAACTTAATCCCTGTTCATAAATGAAGATATCATGATACCATAATAAACAATCACAGAAAACGACCATTGGATTTCTTCTTTTTTCAATTTCCCAGCAGACAAAATAAAAGTATCCATGGTAATTTTAGGCACACAAGGTCATAGACAAAAAATCAATTGTGAAGAATTAGACTCACATTAATGTTTAACACAAATATAGGTAAGTTGAATTGAAATTCTCTCATTCATGGGAATGTTAGGCACACAAGGTTATATTGGTTCCAAATGGTGCTTGATAATGATACAATTAAGATGATTTTCCATGATTGAATATCCCAAAACAAAGATGAGATTGTTTCTTGGAGATGGCATCTTTCAAACAAAATGTAGCATACACTGTGCAAAACTCAACCAACCCATAAGCCCTTATCATTAAGTTAAGCTTCTTCACATCAACATTCACTACACAATATGATTTATATGCATACAAAGAATGACTTATAGAATAAATGCTCTTTTAGATCATCCTTAATTTCTTCCAAATATCATGGTCAACCTAAATCTCTTCTAGTTACTATCTGGAATGACAAGTAATTGACAATACATCAGTAACTTCATTCTCAAAGAGAATTTTTTTGAAATAACCTTTTGTAATTCTAACGATATTCAAGGTTTCCACAATAATCAAAATTTTAAAAACAAAAAAAATTGACTCTGACTATTGGAGCCATGCATATAAAGAATATGTTTCTAAAGTTCAAACACGGGAAAAAACTGACAGCTGGAAGATAGTCAATTTCTCAAGTTTTGACAACCTGAAATGGAGAGCATATGCACTGGAATATCGTAAGTTGTAGCAGACTCGATATGAAGTAATTTGAAGGAGTCATGTACATCTTCATTTCAACCTTAGACAAGAGGATGTTTAATTCTTCATTGTGGAGTAGGCTTTGATGGAGACAAAGTGCTAATTCGAGGTGCATGGTGGTTGGACAAGTCAAGGTCTGAGAGTTACATCCACATGAGGGATACTTTTTATGGCATAGAATGTCATAATATGCTTAATTTATGGTGTTGGATCCACTGGAAGGATCTAGAAGTGATTAGAGGAGTCTAGTTGGTAAAGCCCTAGGTTAAAGTACCTAAACAGGAGGGTTTGATGAATGGGAGCATAGATGAACATTTTAATCAAACAAAGTTGAAAATAAATTGTTTTGAACCATGTTATAAGACTGTTTTAGGGCCTTGAAGCCTGGGAGTGAGTGGGTGTATGAGTTTCTTTGTAAATGGAGGGCTAATTAGGCCTAGAATGAGGGTTGCAAGGTGATGGAAAGGTTGAAGGGCACTTATTACTTTTCTTGGCCAGTAAAACATAGATCTATTTCATTTATTTAAATAAAAGACCAAAAGGAATAGATTATACTTACCAGCTGGGACTGAACCATATGGGACTGAAAGGATGACTGTAGTAAAACTGGTAAACATCTTGATCTGAACTTAATATAGACTAACCTGTCACATTTATACTTATTCTTGCCATCCAATATTTTAGGAGTTGTGAATCGTGCAAGTGCATCTTGAAGAGATTCAATATTGCCTTCTATCTCCACATTCAGATCCATCATGCGATCATACTGCTCAGATATGTATTGGCATTTCAAACACTTTATCTACATTACCAAAAGAAAAGTAATATATCACAGGTGACATGTAATTTCCTTAACTTGCACCAATGAAATAATCTAGATTAGGCCAAGAGAGGTTGACGCATTCGAGAAGAGAATACTTACACAAAATGAAGCTGAATTATGCCAGGCAAGTTGAGTATTGGCCCTTCCAGTTTGTTATTTGATACTTTCCTGACAATGACACATTCAAAATGCACTTACGAGCAAAGACCCAGAATGAATGAAATTGATTAAATAATGAAGGTATGTTAGTTTGAGCTTCACTTGGTTTCAAGAATACTTTAATATTCTCTACTTAACAAGACCAACCACGTGAAGGTGGAAGCTCATCTGGCCTCACCCCCCTCCCCCTAACATCAATCTAAATTCTCCATTAACATCTAATTACACACTTCATTCATCCATTTATGAACTATAACATTCAATCAATACAATCACATAATATTCATTAATATGTTATAACACTCATTAATATGCAACACTAATCAAGAATTCATTAACACATAACAATATTCATTAACATGACATAAAATTCAATATTAATACACAACATTCATAGATAATTACATAAAACAACGTTCTTTCATTATCCAACAAAGTTAATCAAACAAGTTTTTATCAAAGAGCATTTTTAAGAAATCATTTCTTTTTTGGGTTTTTCTTTACATTCTTAAGCTGGAAAAGTCTTCCAGGAGCATTAATATATTCCTCCTCTTGTGGCTGTGATCTCAAATTACGACGCTTCCTCATGTTTTGAGAAGCACGAGGTTACTGCACTAAAGGGGGGTCTGTTGCAATAACAAGTAAATGGGTTAAATTTGCATACTTTTTTTTACTGTTACATGTATTTCATTAACCAGTAGAACATAACATGCATTTTTCTTTACCTAACAATGCCACATCATGTACAATAACATTTTGATTTGCCGCCACCTCATCAACATGCTCAACATGCTCTAAAATATTCAAAAAAAGGTTACACAGCCAATTACAATTAAAGATGTTAAATTCTATTAATAATTACGTAATTTATTTCCAATAGAAAATTAATAACTCCACTACTGTGATGCACATCATGGCCTTCGTCACGCCCAGGTTCTGTGATAGAATTTGAAGGCTGCAGTGAAATGTCATGCACATTGTTATCATGAAATAGTCAATTTATGTTCGAAATTAACTATTCAATTTGATTTACTTTTCATTTGACCAATTTACCTCTCATCTGGTGCAGCAAATTCTTCGTTATGGCTTTTAGATTCTTGGCGTAGGCATGCAACCGCGACTTTATAGCCTTCCTTCAAGGCTATTCTTTTGTCTTCATCCATGGGCTCTAAATTGAATTCCCTGCCATGTATTTTTTGTTTAATATCGTCAGTTTTGCATGTATGATTTGATTAAACAAAATTGTTTGCAACCTTATATATAAAAATTTGATATGAAATTCCAATGCTGCTACTTACAAGTCGAGAGTGAAGTTTCATATAGCCACCAGAGCCAAGTTTGTGTTGGCCAACCTTTTGTAATCTCGCTTCTGTAGCTTTTGATGTGTCTTACAGTCTATGAAAAGTTTGAAACATGTTAGATTATATATTTAAAAAGATCACTAATTAGTGCATGATTACATTCTTGTCATACCTTCTTTTGCCATCTTCTAGTTGAATTCCTCTATCCTTTAGCCTTTTCTCTTTTGCATCTTCAATTATTTCATTCCACTCCATCGATGGAATCATAGGAGGACGCTTGGACTTTGTGTTATCCTTTAGAGACCTTCTATCTTGGTCCCTCGCAGTCTTTATATGTTTGGATGGTTTTTTAAGAATCAGGGCACTGTCAAAAGTTTTCTTTCCAAAGAGGTCCTCTAAAGATTTAATGAGCTGATTTTTTAAGTCAACATCCTGGTCATTCCACCTTTTTTGAAAAAACAAAATTGTTAGATATCATAACTTTAATATAGTACAATAAATGGAAGATAAGAAAAATATTGTACCAATACTATGAAGCTATGTACATTTTACATATGGTGGGCCCAAATAGCTTCAATGTCATATCAAAAAGAGTATCATAAAAAACATCATTTCCTACTAAAACATCATGGGATTATTAGTCCAAAACAAGTTATGTATAAGTAAACTATAATTACACTATAAATAATAACAATTGTAAAGCACCTGGAAGCTTTGGTACTTTTAACGGAATCATGTTTTTCTTGTTCAACAACAATGACCCCGCAAATGAACCAGTACTAGTAATACGGGCTGATCCAGGAAATGGTTGAGCTTCAGTAGTGCTGGTCTCTATTCTTGTACCAGGTGTACTAGGTCGTGTATCTATTAGTGCACAAAATAGGTCCATGTGTATAAAATTCACACAAGAAAAATAATCAATGCATGATTAGCACATAGCAAAATATAGAAAAACAAGGTTTTACCAGTTGTAGCTGGTACAGAGGAAGATATCTGCAAGCTCCTTGTTGGGTATGTGCACCAAGATGGGGGACCAAAAAGGTGCCAAACTTTTTTTTGGTCCCCCAAAAGCCATAGGGCGCACGCCCTATGGCTTTGATTGCCCAAGCCTAAGGCTTGGGCAATCAAAACCAATAGGGCGTACACCCTATGTAACATTATGAAAAATGCTTAAGGGAGGAAGGAAGAAAGCCCAATAGGCCCTGCCAGACCAATTTCAACACTAGGCCAATACATAAAATGTAACATTTAAGTATAAGTTACATACTCTTCATTTCTTATACTTAAGTTATATTTTATGTATATACTTCCAGGATGTTTGAGAGTGGTTTCAACTTCATAGGAGTTAAGATAATTATTCTAGATTTTGAGGGTTTTTAGGAAATTTTAGACTTAGCCAAATTTCAGGAATTAACACATTGTTTTGAACATGATTCTCAGTGGACTATTGATTATAATTTTAAGCCCTTGACTTGATTAAGGACACTCTTTAGGGTTCTTAGTGGTTGTAATGTATCATATTGGGTCCTAAGTGGTCCTAGATCCCCTTAGGACCCATTACAACCCCTTAGGGCACATTAGGGCCTCTTAAGACCCCTTAGAACATAGTAATCATCATAGGACACACTAATGGGATCTAATGTGTACTAGTATCTCATAAGGGGTTTTAATGGGTTCTAAGTGGTCCTAGGAACCCTTAGGACCCATTACGACCCCTTAGAACACATTAATAGTCATAGGACCCATGAGAGAGAGAGAGAGAGAGATCCTAGGTCCCCTTAGGTCCTCTTAAGACCCCTTAGAACACAGTAATCATCGTAGGACACACTAATGGGCTCTAATGTGTACTAGTGTCTCATAAGTGGGTTTAATGGGTTCTAAGTGGTCCTAGGAACCCTTAGGACCCATTACGACCCCTTAAGACCCATTACGACACATTATGCCTCATTAGGGCCCCTTAGAACACATTAATAGTCATAGGACCCATGAGAGAGAGAGAGAGAGAGAGAGAGAGAGAGAG
>MU224529.1:1292087-1307590 GCA_018584345.1 Thuja plicata
GAGAGAGAGAGAGAGAGAGAGAGAGAGAGAGAGAGAGAGCATAATGACTAATTGCTCCTAGTTACTCAGAACCCGATCGGGTTCTGAAAAATTAAGAACAAAGGAGGATTGAGAGAGAGAGAGAGAGAGATCTGGTTATGGAGAATAAAATTAATAGTTTTTATTTCTTCAAAACCCGATCGGGTTTTGAAGTAGTTTTTTCTTTTCAGAACCTGATCGGGATTTTAAGTACTTTTTTCTTTACAGAACCCGATCAGGTTTTGAAGTACTTTTGTCTTTTCATAACCCGATCGGGTTATTTGAAATTAAGAAACCTGATCGGGTTATGGCTCGGGAAGAGGCTTGAAAAATGACCCAAAGGCTTAGAGGCTCATTTTCCCTCCTTTTTTGTTCTTTTAGATGTTTTTTTTAATCTTGTAAGATGATTTCTCAACTTTATCTTCATCAGGTTTACAATTTGTCAACTGGGTAGTTTTATAATTTTCACCATAATCTCATACGTCTTCTTAGCTTTCTAACCATATAAATTTTTCTATTTTTGGACAATATTAGCATAGTAAACTTTAATTTTCTTTACCAGTGTCTTGATTGTACTCAGAGACATATGTCTACCATTTTTTTAATAACTTTTGAAATAATTAATCAAATTACAAATAAATTATATATTATTGTTCTACACTTGATTCTATACACTTTTAAAAATGAAAGCTTTCATTTTCGATTATTTTGATGCAAGTTATGCCCAGCGCACGAACATGTACCAAATTTTCAGGATGCGACCACTTCAAAAAATCACAGAAAAAATAATACTCATTAGAAAATTACAAAAAAATACACAACTTCTAGGTCTCACTCTTACCTATCATCCTACCAAAGGGATTTAAAAAGTACTGACTATAACTATACCTTTTGTACTGCGTACGGAAACAACTATGTTATGTTTTTCCAAAAAAATCAGGAACATGTTTTCGTGTGCGTAAGGTTTGACCCTCTTAATCTTATTGGGTTTTAAAAAATTTAGTGTTCTAGAAACTAGATTCAAAGTACTACAATTTTTATTTTTTACGTGCATCTTCTTATTTTGAGTGCATGACCCTCAAACTCCTGTTCCAAGTTCAGGTTTACCCGATTTTAGAAAAAATGTGTCCACTTATACCCCCCTTTTTGGTCCACAACTTGGTGCACATACCCACTATCCTTATTTGGCAAATTCAGCGGGATGTATTAGGTCAAGGTATACAAATTTGGCGAAGCCCGCGTAATTTTAACACGTCTTGCATTATTTGTGAGGCAATTATGGGTTGTCCAATACGGAATGATTAATAAAGTTGGCGAATTTGGGTCGGGTTGAGACACGCGTACGTAAAATGCCGGTGAATTTGGGGCAGCCTATAAATATAAATGTATAAAACTATTGGCGAATATAGGCCGTCCATTTGGGTCGCGTATAAATTATAGGCGAATTTTCAAAATTTACAGTGACCAAAATTTAGATTCCATTGGCGATGATGTGTAAGAAAGGTAGAAAATTAAATAAAGTGATGAGCGATGGGCCTGGGCATTGGTCCCAATATTAATAATTGTCGGGCGATAGGGTCAACCTAATATATGAAAAAAAATTGCCAATTCCCCGCTTGCCAACATGCGACATTCGCCAATTAGCGAATAATCGACACTAAAGTTTTCGCTGGTTTTTGCAATTACATAAATATGATATTGAAAGATATCATCAAAAGTTTTATGTTCTAGCAATGTTTTTGCTTGCCTCCCCTCTCTCCATCCCAACTGCAAGTAAACTTTCCTCTACTTTATCTTCAAGTACTTCTATTGGAAATTCATCATTTTCATCATCCATTGAGCCATCATAGTCCCACATCCTATGAGGCCCTGATTTATAATCATTGGAAACTCGAGATAAAAGTTGAAGATTTGAATGAACATACACAAGATCTTCTGCTCATTTTTTTGCCTAGCCTATTACGCTTCATAGAATGGATGAAGGCATATTCGCTCCAATTTCTTTCACATGTAGAAGCACTAGAAACCTATTTATGTAAAATAAAAGTAAAACTAATTAGTATTTTAAAATAAATCAATAGTCACATAAATTTTGATATTCAACTATCATATAACTAAGCATGTGAAATTTTACCTGAGATGACACACAAATTGTAATATTTGTTAGTTTTGGTGTTTTTGCTCCATAATTATCCCAAAATGCTTTGGGTTCCATTTTCAATCGATCAAATGGAACATCTTTATGACAAAAATTTTCTACTACATCAATATATTTTAACATTTCCTCCTTGATTTGAGTGTGATCCTCCCTAATTGGATAAACTCTATCCATATAGGGTTTCCATCCAGTGGAAACCTCATCATCCAACCATGGTTTTTTGTGAAACCATTTAGGATTAAGTAAAAATCCAACAGAATGAAGAGGACTATGAAGCATCTTCCATCTTTGTAAACTACATTCCCAAACAATATCATGTGTCTCTTGATCAAATGATGGTGCCCCAACAATAAATATTTCTTTTATCTTCTCCCTCGTCTGATCTAGATTCTCAAACACATCTCCCATGCATGGTTTATCATTATCAAAAGGATGAAGGACTTCAAGAATAGGCCAAGAAAGTGCTAGAAAATCACTTGCCTATTGCCAAAATAAAAATGACCCACTCCCGATTATGAGATCTGAAATATCATCACATGCTTGGGTGCTAGTACTCCCACTCAATCGACACCACCATTTGCCTCAATGTTTGTTTTACCTTTACAATTCGATCAACCATGATAAAATTAATTGAAGCAAATCGTGTTTCTGCACATCTAAGTAGCTGCAAAGAAGCATATTTCCTATATATAATCAAATCCAACATTTTCTAATTCGTGCAACCAAACGGGGCCTAAGTGAATTGGAACCTAAATAATTTCTGAAATTTGTTACTAGGTCAAGGACTCATTAGCATTACCCTCGTTCCAACGAATGCTGCTATAAAACAAAAGAAAATAATAATTTCTTTGACAATAGTTTTTAGTAGGAGAAAAACTTAAATAATTATTTTGAGTGATATTTATTAGTTTTCTAATTTGTATAAATATGTAGTATGTAGTATCACCTCTTCACCTCTATTTGCCCATCATTGAACAAGTCCATCTCTTAAATTACTTCATTTAAGTTTTATTTGAGATCTGTTGTGTAATATCAACATGGGTATAGTTTTGTTTAGATAATAAAATGCAAGGAAAAAAAGTTTGAAAAATAATTTATGTAGCATTTTAATCAGAAGCCCAAATCAACTATTATTAGAGTTAGGGGAATATTAGGGGAAAGGACTTAGTAGTTGAGAACTCTAACTTGGAGCTTCTCAAAATTCTATATGACAATTTAAATCACTCTCATTTTTTACAAAAGCTTATTTGACAAGTCCCTTACTTCTAACTAAAGTTTCAGATCCACATCATCAAATATGATGCCACATCAACATCCTTCTTGTTGAAGTATCCAAAAAGTTAAAAAAAACAGTGAGACTCGTAGTTGTGCACTAAGTCAGGTCTTATTGTGTGCACATGTGGCATCATATGATTTCTTGCCATTTAGATTAAAGAATATATTATTCAATTTTTAGTATTCATGATCAATGCTAACTAACAATTTTAAAACCACAATTACTAGTATTTTCCAAATAAAATTATTAGACACGAAAACAACAAACAATATAACAACTATTAAAACATACTCAATTATTGATTTCTACTAAGATGTCTTCTCGTTTATTACTGATATGTTGTTCAATTAAAGATCCCAACATCTCAAGAGTTGGAAGAGTTGGAAGTGCAAATTGTAAACCAACCACAGTGTGGCTCACATATGTGCATTTGACCAATTTAAATGACATTATATCTGGATCCAAGCACGCTGTAAAATAACAACCATGATTGTAAGCCAATGAGATTGAACACCCAAATCTTAACCCCACATTTATCAGGGTCTCTGGTACCAAAGCTTGGCTATGGAGAAATTCTCCACAAGGGGATATGTACCACTTGCTCCAGGCAAGTAGAACAGGATAACACAAGGATTGAATCTAAATACATGGAGGAATTAATCATCCCTGCAATTGATAAAATGCCTAATATTCTCATCTCTGTGTTAAGGATTTTCAACCGGTAAAACTACCGACTCAAAATCTAACCTAGACTATTTTGTTGAGAAATTCGCTATTAGGTGTTAAACACCAGCAACCCGAGGTGGATGGGCTTGATGGCTGGGGATTAAATATAACTGTTAAAGGAATCCACCCCACTTTCCAAACGACTAAATGTAGTAAACTAGTCCTAATCTCCTCTTATTATGATATCGGATTGCCTTTACCCTCCCTCCTTGGTAGCGGCTACTTTTCATGCAAAAATAGATGTTGGAGGCATTACAAATGTTTTTCATATATGTTGAATATATCAATAATAAACTCCATGTTTTAACTTTGTTGCTTTTGATCATAATAAATTGCTAACCATAGTGATGGCATTCACATTTCGATACCATAACTTTTGATGATCAGTATAATTATGTTAAGAATATATAGAGTTGGGATGATACTTATTTTAAATCAAGAATTAAAAATTATTTTTAAATATAGTTTAATAAATTATACATAATTAAAGCTTCATGTCTTACAATGATCAAAACACCAAGGAATACACACAAACATAACTCTTTTTGATAAGTTTTTCTACTATTGTCATATTTGTTAAACTATTTAAGTAGCACAAAAACAATATTAAAGGTATCCTATATCATTCTTCGTACTTCATTCATGTGATATTGATAGAATGAGTTAGGAAGTTCATAAAATATCACTGCCTTAATGCTATCATTGGAAATGTCTCAACAATCCGACTGTATGCAACTATGGGCCTCAGAACCGATTGATCTCCTTGAAGATAGCGATGATGCTATGTGAAGTTGCAACCCACTAAGCACCTGAAATGACACCAATATGTAATTCCAACAATAAGGTGTTAGTCCAATAAGGCCACGAAGTGATTTCATCTTATTGGAGAAATCAACAGATCTTTGAAATTGCACTTCAATTTTAATTACTAAATTGAAATTGCAAATCTCAGAAAAGATGAGTTCCAAATGATGATAATGAACAACAAAGTAGCTTTATTAAATAGAAAATGCTACTTAAGTGCTAAATTTCAAAGAGGCAGACTCAAAAGTGCGCACTCAAATTCACATCATAAAATTAAGTCCTAATATATTTGAAGTGATGTACATGTACACCCCTATAATTGGCCCCCTTGAAGAGGTAGTTAACTCTCCAGGAACTATAAGAGTTAATTGTAAATTGGGCCCTCTTATGTAACAATTAACCCCACAAGGATCATAAGAGTTAATTGTATAAATGAAATAGGCCCGACCTAAAGAGGGGACATAATAGTCTCACCTTCATGGATTTTCTTGCCCTCAAGCAAATGCAAACTTGGGTGCTCCAAAGTATGCTTTCTCTCCCATGTGACATCCTTAACCAAGAGGTCCTTCCAATGAACAAGGTACTTCTTAATTGTATGCGATCTAAGCTTCTTCTTCCTCATGTTAATGATCTTTGTAGGCTCCAATACAAGTCTACTTTCCTCGTCAATAGGTCCGACTTAAAAAGGGGAGATAATTGTCTCACCTAAAGATTTAATTGCATATATGAAATAGGTCTGGCGTAAAGAGGGGACATAATAGTCTCACCTTCCTGGAATTGCTTTCCCTCAAGCAAATGCAAACTTGGATGCTCCAAAATATGCTTGCTCTCCCTCGTGACATCCTTAACCAAGAGGTCCTTCCAATGAACTAGGTACTTCTTGATTGTGCGTGACCTAAGCTTCATCTTCCCCAAATCAATGATCTTAGTAAGCTCCAGTACAAGTCTACTTTCCTTGTCAATAGGTGGAAGCTTCTCAAAAAATATTACACACTACCCAATTACCTTCTTGAGGCATGAAACATGAAATACATTATGAATGTTTCTATCCTTCGGAAGCTCCAACTCATAGGCAACCTCCCCTATTCTCCGCAACGCCCTGTATGGTTTGTAGAAGCGAGGCTTGAGCTATTTTGCTCCACTCCTCTTCAAGGAGGATTGTCTATATGATTGCAATTCGTGATAGATAACATCTCCCACCACAAAGATTCGCTCGATCATGTGCCAATTGGCATACATCTTCTGCTAATTCTAGACCTGCTGTAGATTATCCTAGAGAGATCGAAGGTTATACAAACTATCCTACAACCATTCCTTGGCCCTTAATACTCAACTATCTCTTAAGGAAAAATCCACAAATGATGCAACCTCATAAACATAAAGTGCCTTGAAGGGTGGCATACCTATTGAAATATGATAGGTACTATTGTAGTAGTGCTCTCTCAAATGAAGCCAACAGATCTGTGTTTTTTGTTTTGTTTCTATAGCTCCTCAAATAGCCTTCCTACCATTTACTCACAATCTCTATCTAACAATCTGTCTAAGGATGATAGAGCTCATGCTCAAAGTCAACTTTGTGCTTGCCAATTTGAAAAGCTCTACCCAAAATGCACTAAGAAAATGATAGTCTCTCACTGACTATCTTCCATGGAAGACCACACAAATGGAGCACCTCTCAAAAGAACAACTCTGCTATCTGAACTATGTTGATTTCATTGAGAAGATGCTGGCCTTGTTGTCATTGATGTCAAAATCTTTTATAAGTTGCATATCTATGTCGGTTGGTTGTTGTTAGTTTCAGTTGGATGCTTGCTAGCTATCAGTTAGATATTAGTGGCTTGGTTATATGAAAAATAGATTAAGTATGCACAAGTTTTGGACTATGGATTATTGGTATTCATCTCTTTGGTACATCTGTGGGTTTTAGTGATTGTAATTGAATGTAGTTTTGGATGGTACTTGTTGACTACCAAGTTTCAGAGATCCTCTCGGTATCCCTTCTACCTAGACACTCTTGTAGTTCATTAGATAATTTTGGTTTAACAATTATATTTTGTGTTTGGACATATTCTATCAGATTTCATCTATCGGTTGGTTTAGAGGTTTTGTTGATCAAGTCATGGACTTGTTTGTGGTATTTCGTCGGTTCCATAATTTACATATCTTCGGTAATTGTGCTATTTAATGTGCATATCTTAAGGGTGACCTATCTTTAAGTCTTGTGGTAACGTGGTATGAAGATTTTTTATGTATGACTTATATTTAGGTTCGATGGTAGCATGTTAAATATAATTGTAATATCTTTTGTATTGAAGTCAACATGTTTTGTGGCTTGGCTGACATGTGTAATTATCTTATCAAATGTATATATAAATAGAGAAATCATTTTATATTAGAAGAGTGTGTGAGTGAATGAGAGAATGTGAGTGTGAGGGGTGTGTGTGTATATGGGTATGCAAATTTGTGGCAACAATATGTAAGCAGAAGGAGGTTGAGTAGAATATTTCTGTGAGATCATGAGAAGGATTTACATAATGTGTTGCCGGAACTTGGTATATGCTAACATAATACTTGTATCGGATTTGTTGCTGTCAGTAACTATTGTGCTATCAATTGGAACTGTTTCATGCATAGAAAGATGCAACTCTATTAGTTCACTTTTTATTAGTAAACCATTTGTATTGGTAGCGAGCCTATTTGTATTGACAGTTAGCCTTTCTTATTTATGAATAGTTAGCTTAATTGACAGTGAGCCAAATAGTAGTGAGAAAATGACAGTGAGCCCTTTTAAAATTCACCTTAACTGGTTTCACCTTAACCAGTGTTTACTTTCATGAGAATTAATTTCTCAATAGTTTTTCCCATCTTGGGTTTCCATGTTATATATGGTGTTATGGTGTTCATTTTGTTCTTTCATGCATTTTTCTGTCTTAATTGTTTGAATGGTTTGTGTATCCGAATCAATAAAATTTTTAGAAAATATTGTTGAATAACTTATTCACCCCCGCNCCCCCCCCCCCCTAGTTATTTAGTATGTTCAACAATTGGTATCAGATCTTGGTCCCTTGAAGATAAAGCTTAATCACTTGAGGGAGATCTAGGATGTTTGATTATATGGGAGGTGAGTACTATTCTGATGAAGATTGGAAGATCATGATGAGCAACATTAAGTACACTAAATTAGAGAATGAGGAGTTGAAAGAAAACCTAAAGGAATCAAATACATCTATCTGAAAGCTAAGAGATCAAATCCAAAAATTCAAAGCAAGGCAAAAGGAGGTAAGTTAGGAATTGAAGGATTCAAGAGAAAAGGTTGTAAATTTTGAAAAGGAGTTGAGTGGCACTAAAAATACTAAGGAATTTATCACAGAAGAGTTCAAGAAGAAGTTGGAAGATTGGAAGAAGACTGAAGGAGATCTGAAGAATTTTTTTAATTAGAGTATAGAAGAATGGAATAAAACTGAAGAGAATCTCAAGGATATCATCAAGAATAAGTCAAATGAAAATGAAAGGCTGGATCAAGAATGAAGATCTAAAGCGAAGTTTGTGAGAGAAACACTATTTTGGATAAACTTTTAGCCCTACAGAAGAATCAAAAGGACAAGGAAGGATCAGGTTTGACCGGTGAATGTTCAGATTTGAAGGACAAAGGCAAAGAGAAGGTAGTTAAAGTAGAAACAAAGTCCAAGGTAGCAAGAAAGGTCAAGAATTCAAATAAATTTACAAGAAGGCCTTTGGTAAGACAACCAAATTCTCAAAGGTACTTATCTTTTAACAATTACTATTTCATATGCAAGATTTTTGGTCATAAGGTTGTTGATTGTAAGATGAGGAAGGAACAACAAGTTCAATGCTTTAATTTTTATAAGTTTGGTCATAAAGGAAATCAATGCAGAATTGAAGTTTCTAATATGGTTAGAAAAGGTGGAGTGAACAATATTTTTCATGGGAATCGCTATGTACATGTCACAATTTTGATGACAAGGCTAATCAATGCAAATCTAGAGTTCAATCAGTAAGATTGGGTTAGAGGAATGCCAATTATTTCAAATGTGGTTAGACCGATCATTATGCTAAGCTATGAAAATCTGTTGATGCTCCGGTGAAGTCAGTAAAAGATAATAATATTGTAGCATCAAGTGAATCTCAGAAGACAACTATGATATGAAAGAAGAAAGATGTTGGCGAAGGGAGCTCTATGGTATTGGATCCTAGTACTGGCTCTTCTGGTAACTAAGTCAAATGCTTTGGCTCAAGGGGAGAATTAAAACTCTATATCAGTCACTTCCCTTGCTATCACTAATACATTTGGTGCTATTTTTTTATGACAATTTCTGACGGAATATACACTTTTTTTGTGAAATTGGGTTTTTTTTTTTGTAATTCTCCCTGACGAGGTCAAAATTTTGACGCTCTTTAGTAGACCATCAGAATTACGATGTTTGCAGGCTATACAAGAAAAAAAAATGAAAACCAAATAATTTTGATGTTATGTTATGTCGCGGGAGTAAAGGAGCCAAATTGAGGTAGGGTTATGCCATTTTGTTTTTGCATAAGATGTGCTAACCTACCATTGAGTGTGAGACTGTCCTTATCATGTGCCCTAGGCTAGTAATTTGTCTGACTTTTCCTTGTAACAAAGGCTGCGGTTCATCAAAAAGAGCAGGATAATGCAGAAGACACTGACCGTAATAGGCCAAAGAAACCCCAAAAATCATTCCTTCTTTTCAGGTTTGATATTTGATTGCCAATAAACTTCTTTTTAAAGCTGATCAACTCTTTTCTTTAAGAATTAGTATTTTTTATCAGATATTGGCATTCAAGAAATTGCAATCAATATGAATGAGTGAGTTGTGACATGTTTCAATTGTGATTAATGACTTCCCAATGAAAAAATCCCTAACCTATGCCCACACACATTATAGCCACACTCATTTGTTTCATACCGTAAACATACTCTTTCATAATTATATCCAATAGTTGAAAATCTAGAACATAATGAAACAAGGGTATTAACACTTTGATAATTAAGATATATGGAATCATGGATTTATTTCACATCATGTCCTAGGTTATTTGAGACTTATATTTGTGAAATTAAATAATGAAATTTATATTATGACATGTTGATATGTTATGTTGGTGATTGAGATCAATAAAAGACAAGTTTT
This sequence comes from Thuja plicata, assembly GCA_018584345.1. NCBI lineage: Eukaryota > Viridiplantae > Streptophyta > Pinopsida > Cupressales > Cupressaceae > Thuja > Thuja plicata. Next base: position 1,302,241 of record MU224529.1, read on the forward strand.
TATAAATTTCAATGTTCTGAGAGTTTGAAATCATTATCCACTTCTTGGTTCATTTGATGTCTATTTTAAATTCCATCAGTGGCATATGTTGGTGCATCGAAATCCTTCTATTTCAGTGTTGGTGGCATATCTTTCCATTTAATTCTAGGGAAGATACAGTAGTTTTCTGGCTAATTATTACAAACCCTTGGTCAGGATAATCAGAGACATGCAATGGGATTTCTTTAGTGCTAGACGTACAAGCTAACCCCATGTTTGGAAAGGAGATGGGAGGCATTGTATATTACCTATCTCTTGTGCTGAAGAGGCCCACACAACAAGTCACACGTGCTTATCACAATGAAAAGTGTCTGTGCTTGTCATTGAAATACTGAATATGTGACAAAGATAAAGTGGAGGCTTTGTTAATGCATGATAAGGGAATGTGAGGTAGGAAAGCGGAAATTAGGAAGTCTATAGAAGAGGCCAAATGAATAGGAAGGACTACTGAACATGAGGAAGTGTGGTTGACTAAAAAGTGCAGAGATAATTGTGACTGTCAGGACAAGACATAGAGGTAATAGTTTTGATTTCATTTTTATTATAGAAGATGTTGTGGTGAGAGTATAACAAGTGAGTTGTGTGAACAAATCCTAGATGTATTTTTGTTAAATAATGAAGAGTCTTGTTGTGAAGTTAAGGGCTTGGGCAAGAGAGAGAGATTCCTATTTATAATTGTTGATGGGATAGGACTGTGACAGAGTAGGTTGTAAAGAATTCCCTTTATGAATGTGTTTAGGGAGTTTTGTGAAGGATTCAAGAATTTGGAATGGTGTGTCCCTAATGTGTCTCAAGTGTTCAGGGGGAAAGGGACCCTTTACATAGTGTGTTGCAGTGACTGTTTTAAGAAGGTGATTGACTCTTATAGCGAACATTGGACAACAAGATTATATTTGCACTCCAATGTAGAGATGTATAGTAGGTTGGTTTGGTAAAATGATTAAATGGTGTGTGGGGGAATAGAATGTGATTCCTCCTTGTGTCAATTAGTGGTGGATCTATAAGGGAGTGATCCAAGTTTATGGGTTATTGAAAGAAGGTGAAAGGCTTTTGGATGGGATAGTCACATCACATAGTCTAGTAGGTTTGGAAGAGTAAGATGAGTATGTGTAGAATTTAAATATGTGGAGTCTAGTGGAAGGAGAGTTAAAAAATGAAAGAGTATTTACCATTGAGATGTCTTGAGTTGGATTCTTGAAGTAATCTAGGATTGATGAATGGTGAACTAGGTCGGGGATGCATGATGTGAGTAGTTGTATCTCACAAGAAAATAGAGTCTTTTTACCCTTGATTTGGGGAGTTGAGGAGTTATCCACCATTCCTCTCCTCTCCTTATCTAGCTTTAGGAAGCCACACAGTTTATGTGATGTACAATTTTTTTATTAAAAATGTGATTTATAGTTAAATTTTGTAATGTTGAAAATAGAAGCCTTAGCCTAGGAATGTAAACTAAGATATTATTCATTCACTACTTCCAACATGCATTGATGGAATAATCAACAAGGTTCAACTTTAGTCCTAAAGGAGAGATCTACATTTTGATAAATTGTTCCCTTTTTGTTGTTTTGATTTGATTAGATATGATCTAATGTCTTGAAAAAATGATAGAAAATTAATAATATTTATCATAAATTGTTCCCTCTCCATTTGATAGTTTAAATAATTCAACACCCAACACCCATGTCTTGTCCAGTTTGGATTTAATTTCTATCATGGAAGCCCCCCTTGGTATTCCATTTCCAAACCTTTAATTTTTATTTTGAGTATCTATATTCTATTTTAAGATTTCTATCATTTAAGTTCATAATTTCCTTCTTTACGCTAGTTTGTTACATGGCTTTTATAAATTCTGAATCAGGATCCATCGTAAAGATTAAGTGTGGATTTAGGCCTATTTGGCTCTCCCTTGTGGATGGAAGTCAAATACATTCATACATTATCTAATAATATAGGCTGAAATAAATTATTGATAGATAGGTTGGTGTACATGTTAGCCTAGGATCACTTTTTTAAAGATTTCATTTTGGTGAACTTGTTAGATTTTACACTTCTATATATTTTTATTTCTAAAGCATAAAATTTGATTTATCTTGCATACATTTATGCACTCATTAATTAGTTTGTTAATTCCTTGCATGCTTTTCTTGAGTATCCTGGTTAACATTTACATTTGTGCAAGCATCGTGTAAATTAGTATAGAAAGACAAAACTTAAAACACTTTGTTTGGACATATCACATGAACATCCTTGTTATCATCACTTTCTTCTACTATATTTCTTTATAGAAGCTTACTTTTGTTGTGAAAATTGTTCTTTCTTATGAGTTTTATGACCTTGTGCTCTGATTGTGAAATTCATGTTAGAAGAAGTTATCGAATAATGGACTCTTGAGCTATGAATTATTTTAGTGATGATATTGAGTTTGATAGAACTTATTTTTCTTTAAGGCTTACTGAAATCCTTCTGTGATTATAATACTACCTTTCCAAAAATATTTGAACCATACTCACCTCATGATTTCTTAGAGATGGACCACTCTAACCTACAGTTTTCTAAACCTCATATTAAAAAAACTAGGCAATATATTGGCTAGGTTTTAGAATTTCTTGAGCTCATATTCTTAGGTTGAGGAGGAAACCCCTCTAATAGACATTTTGATAAATATATTGTTCAATGATTCACATGGTGTGGAAATTCTATGTGGCCTAGCTTACATAGTAGGTAACAATGTTATGTAACCAACTAGTTGTTGAAAGATTATCAACAATGTGTCTCCTCATAACCAAATAAGGAAACAAGTGCAAACACCCACATTGACATATTCTATTCCTAAATTCACTTCAACTATTATCACCACTACAACACAACCTGATACATGTGCTCCTCATATAACTTGGTGATTATGAATTTTTTTCTTAGTGCAAGGGTCAAGGTCTGATCCAAGGCAAGGGTCAAATGTTATGTATGTAGAGAATGTTTTGGTGGGAGTATAGACAGTCACAAGGGGACAGAGTTTGAAATCATAGTTTGGAGTTAATGATAGAGTCCATGAGAGGATATTGACTTCATGGTTGAGTTCTAATCACCCTCACAAAGTCTGATTCCGCATTATGGTTTTAACTATGACTGTCTTCAATCCCCAATATCCCATCACACTTTCATCATACCACCCAAGGTTCTTGAATTGTACTTTGGTTCCCCTGACAACCTACCATTTAGAGGACATCTTACCAAGCCCAAAACACTCACACACCACTCTCATTTAACTCATAACAAACCAATATATTCATTGTTTTGAGATAATCACCATTTAACATTGTAGACAGACACTTAACACCATTTAACCTAGTGTTCCCTTCACTCCAAATGCATTGAAACACTAGAAAACTATTCTAGGACCATGTCCACATATACATCATTCACCTTGAGCCATGAAATACAAGGCTAAACAACTAAGTGCAACCTTACCTTATCACCATCCCGCTATGACAATCAATACATAACTTTGTTACCTTGCTTTATCTGCCCCTTCCTTGGACTCTCCTGCCTTATTAAAAAAAAAATCCATGTTGTGCTCATCTTGTGATCATTGCATTCCATAAGACCACATTTCTTTGAGGCATTTAATCAAACAACTCGTGTGCCTTGTGTATAATTCCACATTTTTTCTAACAACATGTATTTCTATCAGAACATTTACCACTATAACATTTGGCATAACTTCCACTTTCATTATGCTTTGATGGATATCTATATCCTATTTAAAGTGTCACCAACTTGAGCATAAGTAGGGGGGATGCTGAAAAAAAATTATTGAATTTGGATTTTAATCTACCATATGCTTTTTCTTAAAAGTTTCTAAAGCCTTATCAATTTATTAAAAATTCCATTTTGTCCATATCTTGTAATAATTCCATTTCTTGAGATGATATGTCTTTAAGGAATTGTTTAAAATAGTTTACATTATATTTTATTGAATCCATTATAGGATTTTTAGCAAGTCCATTATGTGCATATTCTAAATTTTTTACAGTGCATAATCACATATCTCTTTGAGGCATTCAGTTAAACTTATGTGCCTTATCTATGCTTCCACATTTTGCGTGTAGGTCTAGTAGGGCAGTTACAAAATTAACATAGAAATTTGATAGATGTCTATTCTCTTTTCAACTACCTGAAATGAAAGGGTACTACATAAAATTGTAGAATTTGGATTTACACGTGCCAATTGCATTTTCTTGAAAGTTTTGAAATCCTTTCAAAAAAATCCATTTTGTGCATATTGACATATTTCTTTGAGGCACTTTGTGTTGACATGCCTTGTCTATGCTTTCACATTTTTCAGATATTTGTCTACTTGGGTAGACAATTACAATGATAACAATTGGCACCTGCCAATTGCTTCCACATTTTGCTTGTAGGTATAGTAGGGAAGTTGCAAACATAACATCAGAATTTGATAGATGTCCATTCCCTTTTCAACTACCTTAAATGAAAAGGTAGTACATAAACTTGTGGATATTAGTTTTAAAAATTATTGGAAATGGTGTTAGCTATATAGATTCTACCATATTTTTATTTTAATTTTTTTTTTATCGGTTAAAGGCCAAGGCCTTGATAATTTTATTAGTATTATAAAAAATAGTTACAAAAATCTCCGTTCAAACGAGCATTGGTAGGAAAGAACAGAGTCCAGAAAACCTCCAGTCTTGCCTGAGGATCAATGATCCACTGAATACTTACATAGATATATATAGGGGCATACCCCTATTCACATAAAAGAATATTCTTAAAAGTAAAGTACAATACTATTGTGTATACATGAAAGTAATCCTAAATTTTGTTGATTACTTCTACATCTGTTTATAAATCACACCCTTTGGCTTTGATTTATATCTCTCTTTGGATTTAAGAAATGAACTTATATTATCTGTTTAGATCTTATGGAGTCATAGTCTTATCCATTAGATCTTGTAGTTTTATCTGCAAAAAAAATAAAACTAGTATTTCCTTCAACTAGTTTGTTAGTAAAGACCGGATCATATTAAGAGACATCATTAATTTTGTTATCCTTGATATACTGTTTATTAACAAACTAGCCTCATACTAGCCTCATAATGTTCTACATAATATATCTAAAGAGAATCCTTATGTTTAGTAATTCATCATTCTATTTTCCAATTCTTTGGTTATTGTAACTAAAAACTGATGAATTACTTCCTTCTATTCTATTATAATCTATTCATTTGTATTCTTTTATATACTTAGACTAAAGGAAACTGTATTTGATAGTGCAATATATATATATATA
>MU224529.1:1322494-1345799 GCA_018584345.1 Thuja plicata
TATATATAGACACACACACACACATATATATATATATACATGTGCATATATACATATATATGAATATATATATATATATGTATATATACACATATATACACATATATGCACATTATACACATATATATGCACATATATGCACATATATGCATATGTATACACACACACACATATATATATATATACACATATATGCATATGTACACACACACACATATATATATACACATATATATGTATACACATATATATATGCATATATATACACATATATGCATATATATATGCATATATACATGCATATATACACATATACATGCATATATACACATTATACACATATATATGTACATATATATGCACATATATACACACATATGCATATATACATGTATATATACACATATACATGCATATATACACAAATTTACAAATAATATATATAAAAAAACATTATAATGCATATATACAAACAATATATATTATAAAACAATAAAATATGCAAATTATAAATGTGAAAAACCTGAATAAAGACGTTCGATAAAACAGAAGCACACTCTTTTGTCACTTTCAACCCAGCCAAAACAGTGAAAATGACTGTTTCGACGGGTTTTTTATTCCGCCAAAAACAACCTACTTACTTTCGATCGAAAGTAAGCAAGTACTTTCGACAGAAAGTACTTGCTTACTTTCAATCGAAAGTAAGTAGGTACTTTTGATCGAAAGTACTTGCTTACTTTCAATCGAAAGTAAGTAGGTACTTTCGATCGGAAGTAACTCACTTCTGATCGAAAGTATGATGAATTTTTTAGTGGGCCACGCTTTTCAGGGAAAATTCCTTCCTCCTGAAAAGTGTAACCCACTATTGTGGTATTACTCACTACTAATATCATCTTTCTTGGGTATTATTTCTATTTTAAGTTTTACAATCATTTCAATTTACTTTATTTTATTTTATTTCTATTTTAAGTTTTACATTCATTTTAATCAGAACTCTTGCATGCATGTCTACCAGGGCAGTTGTAATGACAAAGTCTTATTTAATTTCTCTATCTTTTATGCTCTAGAAAGTTCCATTTTGGCACAAACAGGGAGGATGTTAGTAAAGGTTGTAGAATTTGGATTTACACCTGCCAATTGCATTTGCTTGAAAGTTAAGAAATGGCTGAAAAATTGACTGTAACAGTGAAAAGAATACAAAAATTACAGGAAAACTTTAACTTTGATTAATCAGAACTCTTCCATTTATCATTCCTCTCCTCATTCTCAGGCACCACAGTCTTAAATAGACTCATATGTGATTCAAAGACCACACACAAATGTTCAAATACCTTCCAAACCGACTGTAACTAATCCCAAACCAACTGTCCCACAATTTTGCATTAACAAAAGATGTAAGAATGTTGTCAAGTTGTCAACTCGACAACTAACTATCTAGTAAACCTTTTTAAAATTCAAGATGGTCTTCTTATGACCTCATGGAACATTTAAAAATATTAAAACTCCTAGTTTACCCATCAAACCCATAATTATCCCTCTTAGGCCTATTTTGGCAATATTACATCTTTTGCATCTTTATTGCATTTTTTTTACATTGAATGGCTCAAATGGCCATGTTTACATTATTTAAACACTTTATAGGTCTTATAGACTCCATTTTTCTTTAAACCTCCATTGCACTCCCTCAAGATCTTGTAATTGATAAATTGTGGATGTTGAAAGTCTCTTGATTTGATTTCATAACTGACTTTTAAATTTCTATATGTAACTAGGTATAAGAAGAGTTGTGTACTTTCAACATCATTTTGATTAGTTTGTAAAGGTTATGGAACAAATTTTCCATAGCTCAATTGTTTTTCATGTGAAGAAGGATCATGTCAAATAATGTAAGTGAAGAAAAAGATAGGGAGACACTCACTAGATTGTGGTCCAACTTCAAAAGAAAAGGTGATAGAAATTTTTTTTTGTCCCTACAAAATTTGTAAGGGCTTAAACACTAGAAGACTACTAATCAAAACAGCTAAGAGACATTGTATGGAGAATGGTCACATTGAAGGGGGACATGATTATCATCCATTGGTAAGTTGTTCATTGTATCGTTTTAATAATTTATATACATAAGAAATCACCTGATGACGAAATCATGATCATGGTTTATTCATGTTCATCATTTTATATAGGTCAAGTTCTCCAGGGCACATGATATGGACCACCACAACACGAAGAATATGGTTTTCTAAGTGGAGAAACATGGAGGTGCGAATATTAAAGCTGAAGATAATGAGCCCATGGAAGATGATGATCATGTGCCAGAAAATACATTTGAAGATGATGGTGCAAATACATTGACCCATTACACATTTTATATTGGCGCAGTTGATGATGATGATAAAGATGACCTAGATGTCATCCATGATATAGCTCTACTTGAGAAGCTAGACGCGACCCTTTACGAAGGCTCCCAAACAACTCTTGTCTCTGTTGTATTTTTGTTGGTGAACTTGAAGGTTATGAATGGTTTATCCAACATAACAATGTCTCATATGTTAAGGTACGTCATATATGTCATTATAGTTAATAAAGGGTGAATCATGTGCCATTTTATTTATTTATATTAATAACTTATATTTTTTTTCTATAGATTGATAGGTGAGTTTTTGTTACCACCATCAAATATTCTACCTTTCTCATACTGAGAATTATGTGCCACTATGAAAGATATTGGAATGGAGTACCAAGAAATAGATGCTTGTCCTAATGATCATATTATATATCATAAAGAGCATGAATTTGCAACATAATGCCCTGAATGTCATATAAGTAGTGTCTATGCATTGATAGGATAATTCATTCATGTTTGCAATCTAATATAGCCCTGTAGGAACTTCGTTAATGTCAATGTCATGTCTGGATACGTGATGTTTGAAAAGACACCCTTGTTTTGAAAAGTGACATCATTTTGCATGTGTCAAGAAACATTGTGTTCATGAGGCAAACCAGCCTAGAGAAACCTAGCAATTGCGACTGACTATGCTCGCAAAGATGCCCCCAGTGCAGAATGACTTATCCCTAAGACATAAAGATAGACAAATCCCAAGCGAGGATAAGATACTCATTTAGGAAGATGAAGTCAGCGTATGAGCATAGGAAAAATTATGAAAGCCTATTATCAGTAGTGCATTGATAGATGGAGTGCAGAACATAAGTGACGCTTGATTGCTAGGTTTTCACCACTTGGCAAGATCTTTTCTTTCTTTTTGCTACCAAGATGCCTATTTTACCAAGTGCTTATCAAGGCACATTTCTCTTTTTCAATTTTTTTGCTATTTTCTCTTTTTTGAATGTTTTTGTAGTATTAAGGCACCTTTTTGCCAGTTTCCACCAAGGATACCCTTTTTGTAGGACCTTTTCCACTGTTTTTGGATTTCTTCAGGATCAATTTTCTGAATGTTTTTGGTATTTTGCAAGAACTATTTGCTGTACAGGCTCTGCTAGTTGAACATTAAGTGTAGAGCCGCTTCAAATGTAGAGTGTTGATAGGATCTGGAAGAATGTCTCCCTTAGGTGTAGCTAACTGATAAGCTCTAGTCCCAAAGGAAGTAGTGATAATATAAGGTCCTAGCCAGTTAGGTTCAAACTTTCCTTTCTGCTCCCTGTTAGGCTAGTTCTTAGGATTCTCCTTGAGGACAAGATCTCCTACTTCAAATTTGCGTGGTTTGAACTTCTTATTGTAACCTTTGGACATACATGCTTGATACACTTTGAGGTGATCGAATGCTTGTTGCCTGCGCTCATCTAGTAGGTTTAAATAATTCACCCTATCTATGTGGTACTACTCATCAATAACTAGTTCTTGTAAAAATATTTGCAAAGATGGGATTTCAACCTCAATGGGTAGCACTGCTTCAATGCCATAGACTAGAGCAAATGGCATGGCTCCAGTTGGTGTTCAGATGCTTGTTCTGTAGGCCCATAGTGCCAGATTCAGTTGTAGATGCCAGTCTCTGCCAGACTTGCTTACAGTTATGTGTAGAATCTTGAGAATATTCTTGTTTGATGCCTCGACCTATCCATTACCTTGAGGATAATAGATTGAGGAGCAATGTTGAGTAATATGGAATTATTCATAAAGGTCATCAATGTCTTGATTTTTAAATTGGCTCCCATTGTTTGTTACAATTGAAGAGGGTATCCCATATCTACAAATAATGTAGTTCAGAATGAACATAGCCACCTATTTGCTAGTGGCTTTGATTAGCGACATGACTTCAACCCACTTTGTGAAATATTCAGTGGTCGTAATGATGAACTTGTGTCCATTTGAAGAGTTGGGATATATTTGTCCAACCAAGTTAAAGGCCCATTGCTGAAATGGCCAATGTGTTATGAAAGGTATAAGTTCTCTGGCAGAAGCATGGATAAGGTTTCCATGTGTCTGGCATTTAAGACATGCTTTTGAAAATTGAATAGCATCTTTCTCCATGGTAGGCCAGTAATAGCCTACTCTTAGAAGTTTCTTGGCTAATGAAAAGTTGTTTGAGTGTGATCCACATGCACCTTCATGGACTTCTTTTAATGCTAGATTAGACTCTTCAAGTTCTAAACACCGAAGAAGTGTACCGTCGAGACTATGTCGATATAGGTTGTTAGTTATGAGGACATAATGCGATCCTGTCCTAATCAGGGATATTTTCTCTTTTTTGGATACATTGGCGGGAATGGTTTGGTCAGAAAGGTAAGAAATGATATTGGCATACTGAGATTGATCTGGGGTATTCAAGGTACATATTACCTGGTATTCAGGGGTATCAAAGGCAGGATAGGATATTTCTTCCACCAAGAAGTCATAGCAGAATTGATGCTCCTCAAGTTGTAACATGGATGCCAAGGTAGCCATAGCATCCCCAGCTTTGTTCTCTAATCTGGGTATCTGTTGGAAGGAGATGAAGACAAAGTATTTCTTCAGATCATCAAATAGTTGCTTTTAGGGCATCAAATTTTCATCTTTTTTTTTATACTCCCCATTAACTTGATTGATAATTAGTTGGGAGTCACCATACATGTGTAACTCTATGATCTTCCATTCCATAGCTAGTTTGAGGCCATTGACCAATGCTTCATACTCTGAGATATTGTTGGTACATGGAAACATTAATTTGTAAGATTTGGGAATCTTGTATCCTTGTGGAGTTATGAAGAGGACCCCTGCTCCAGACCCTCATTGAGTGAATGAACTGTCAAAATACATCTTCCAGGGATGTTTAGTGAGATGCATGATTGTTTCATCAGGGAATTCAATTAGTAAAGGTTCATCATCCTAGAGTGGTGAATCAGCCAATTGATTTGCAAGTACCTGTCCTTTGATAGCTCTCTGTTCTACATATTCACTGTCAAACTCACTGAGAATTAGGACCCATTTTGCCAAATGACCTATTAATGCTGTCCTGCTCAAAAGATACTTTAGAGGATCAATCTTAGCAATGAGATTTATTGTATGAGAGAGCATGTAGTGTCTCAATTTTTGTGATGCAAAGATGATTGCTAAGCATGCTTTTTCAATAATGCTATAATTGAGCTCATAAGTGATTAGTGTTCTACTAATGTAGTAGATAGCTTGTTCTTTCTTTGTTTCATCTTCTTGCACCAGTAATACTCCTAGGGATGTAGTTGTAGCTGAAATGTATAGGAGTAAGGGTTTTCCATGAATAGGTGCCATAAGGATAGGTGGAGCAGCTAGGTACCCCTTCAATTCTCTGAAGTTGGCTTCATAGTGTTCATCCCATTTGAAGGTAACCCCTTTATGTAGTAGTTTAGTAAAGGGTTGTGCCCTATCTACAAGTTGGGACATGAATCTTCTGATAGACTGAAGTCTCCCTTGTAGCATCCTCATTTGAATGATGTTACATGGAGGAGCCATCTCTAGAATAGCCTTTACCTTTGCAGGATCTACCTCGATTCCCTTCGCACATACTATGAATCCTAGGAGCTTCCCTGATTGGACCCCAAAGGCACATTTCTTTGGGTTGAGCCTGAGTTGGAACTGTTCCATTTGATCCAATATCTTTCTTAGGTCAGCAATGTGAGTACCTCTCTCCTTATATTTAGCCAATGTGTCATCGACATAGTCCTCCATGTTCTTGTGCATCATGTCATAGAATATTGTTTTCATAGCTCTTTGATATGTTGCACTGACATTATTTAACCTAAAAGGCATGAAATTCCAACAAAAGGTGCCCCATGCGCATGTGAATGTGGTTTTCTCTTGATCCTTAAGGGAAATCTTGATTTGATTATAGCCTGAGAATCCATCCATCAATGAATACATCTGAAAGCCTGCTGTAAGATCTATGATCATGTCAATGTTTGGTAGAGGGAAGTCATCTTTCGGACATGCTTTTTTTAGGTCTCTGAAGTCTGTACAGATCCTAATATATTTATTAGATTTAGAAACAGGGACCACATTGGAGATCCACCCTACATAGGCAATGACCCAAATAAATCCAGCTTTCAACAACTTTTCTAGCTCTACTTTTACCAATAGTGCAACATGAGGATGCATTTTTCTAAGTTTTTGTTTTACGGGCTTGATCCCAAGAGCTATAGACAAGTGGTGCATGATGAGGTTAGGATATAGCCCTGGCATATCCATATAAGACCATGTAAAGTTAATCTTTTTATCTTTTAGGAACTCTATGAACTGTACCTTCTCTTCTTCTGATAAAGATTGTGCCAGATGAACTATTTGGGGATTTTCAATAGTGCCCAAGTTTGCTAGTTGTGTTGGTTCAATTATAACTAAAGATCTTTCCTGAAAGTGTTCTGGGAGGATATCAAGAGTCTCATCCTTTGGCACCTCAGAAATGTTTTCACCATTGGATACATCTTTTTTCTTTACTATTTTGGGATCTGATACTGCCACAGAGTGGTTTTCACCATTAGTCTGCTTTTTCTTTTTATTTTTCAGTTTTTGACTAAGAAACCTGATATCCTCCTGTGACATGTTCTTGCTCCTTGCATTGGTGGAAGAAGGGTAAGGTTCACAAGCATTGAGGTAACAAGATAGGGAGTGGTCATTGAAAAAGTTGAGGATAAGAATAGGATTTGTTTCAGTCCAATCAATTAGGTCTAGAAGTACCAATGTTAGAGAATCAGATTCTAGGAAGGACAACATCGTGTTACCATCAAGACCATTAACCGACATGACATGATATGTTAAGTTAATTTATTCAATATTTAGATCAATAAGAGTGAGATCATCATTAAAAGGGTCATTGTTAGTCATATGCAGACCAAAATCTAGCGACTCGTTAGTAGAAATCTCATCATCATCTCTCTGTAAATGGAGGTTTCTTGCTTGTGGCCTATGAAATTCTTCCAAACTTACATATTCACCCGTGTCTTCATCAATAATCAGGGGAAGGAACTCTTCTTCTGCTTCAGGAGGATCAGTATCATTGAGAGGAGAGTTAGATCATTTGCTAGGAGCTGAGGAAGTTGCAAACATGTGAATTGTATCGATTCCAATATCTTTAGAGGCGATAGATAGCCGAACCCATTCATAGTCATGAGAGTCTGTGACATCATCATCAGATTTGTTTAAGTACTCAACAATGGTTATTTGATGTACTTGGTTAGCTTCTTGTAGATCAAAGTGGGGTAGATCAAGGACATTTGAAATTGTGACTAATTGCCCCCAGTTAGGATGTAGATTTTATGGCCGGGGTATCTCTTGAGTGATTGTTGCTATGGTGTCTCCTACCTCTTGAATGGGAGGTTGTGCTAGTAAAGGAGTGTGAAGATCCTGTGGTGCCTCAAAGCTAGGTATGTAGCATTCTCCTTGGTAGTTGGGGTCTTGTGTGCCAACATGTAACAATATTTCATAGGACCACTGCTCTAGTTCATCTGTTTCATCACTCCCTTTATCTCAGTGCAGACTCTCTTTTGAAGCGGGTTTATCAGTTTTAGCATTAAAACCCAGTCCTGTTTTATCTCTGGTGGTGCAGAATTCCATGGGTATAGGTTCAACAAGCCCTCTTCTTGTGCCATTTAGAGGTCCCTTCCCTTTGTAACCCATTTGTGTAAGGAAATCATATCCCTTTCCATACTGTTCTGGGGATATCTTCACATGTTTGACCTCAGATTCTACCAGTTCTCCTTTGTAAAGCTAGTCCAAGACTGCTTATTCTTCTGTGTTATCTGAAGAAGATGTGGATGCCTTTATCATGCCAGTTGCCTTTTGTACTTCTGGCTCTTTGGATGCTACAGGTGTGAATGTTGAGGAAGGTTTTCCATAGGATCTTGGTGACACCAAAAGTTTTGTCAGTGAGGGAGTTAGGTCCAACTTGTACTCTCCCATACCTGTTTCTTCAAGTTTCAAGGTTTTGCAAAAACTCTTCATAACCATATCCTTGGTAGTTTCAGGAGCATCTGCATCTATATCCTCTTTGTTGTGTGGGATCATGCTACCTGCTTTGATATTGTTGCAAGTGTAGTTAGCATCTGCAGGAATCGTCACTTCCACCCCATTATGTGGGAATTTTATGCATTGGTGATAAGTGGATGGTACAGCTTGCATCTCATGAATCTATGGTCTCCCTAACAGGATATTGTAGGCCAATGGTAAATCCAAAACTTGACATATGACATTCCTCTCAATTGGTCCGACTCTGACAGGTAGAACAATAAGAACTCTGGAGGATCTTTCTTCCTCATCATAATCTTTGATGGTTATCTTGTTTCTAGAGTCAATTGTTTTCTCTGAGAGACCTAGTCTCCTGATTAGATCTAGTGTATAGATATTCAATCCTGCGCCTCCATCTATCAACATGCATCTAACATGGGATTTATGAATAAGGACTTCAATATGGAGGGGTTGATTATGTGGATGTGTCAATGACTTATCATCCTCTTCAAAAAAGGAGAGGTAGTGCGACGCTGAGATGTGATTCACCATTGCTTGAAACTTGTCTATATCAATATCTTTTGGAACATTAGCAGCATGTAGAGCTTGTTCTAGGATTTCCCTATGTACTGTGGATATCTTGAGAAACTCAAAAATACAAATTTCGGTAGAGGTTCCTTGAAATTGGTCTACCAAGTCATATTTTTCTCTGGGGATGGTGACCATGTGTTTTTCTACTAGTTTAGGAATAGTTACAATAGGAACTTTGGATGTTGACATTGATGTCATCTTTGGAGGTCCTTTGATTGTAACTTGTGCTTGGCTTTGTGTTACAACATTTGAGTGGGATGAGACACCTTTAATTGTGACCACATTGATGGATTCGGTTTTAATGTCAAGCATATTAATTACATTGTCATTTTTGGAATAGGTGTAGTTTACCTCATTACCCTTCCCTTTAGATGTCTCTCCTTGATTATAATTAGGAAAGGGTTTGTTGAATGTCGTATGATCCTCATTGGTAGTATGTCCATCTACTTTGATCTTACCTCCTTTAATGAGGTCTTGGATGACATGTTTAAGCTTGAGACAATTATTAGTCTTGTATCCCTTGTTTTTGTGGAAGACACAATAGGAGTTATCATCCCACCACCCAGGTTTGACCATTGGTTCCCACGGTTTAGAATCGGGAATTGTAAAAACTTTGTTATCCAATAGTGTTTTTAGAAGTCTCAAGAGGCTCCCCCAAAGGAGTGAATGTTCTATGAGGTTTTGAAGTCCATGATCGTCCCTTGTCATTATCATTGTTTTCTTTGGGGACGAGAGGTGTTACCTTAGTATCTTGGCTTGCTTGCATGCCATTGGTTAGATTAAATGCCTTAGGTTTAGGATTAATGTTAGAGGTGTCAACCACTCCGTCATTAACAACATTCTTGTTTTCTTTCCACAATTTAGGTTTGGAGTTGGAGGTGTTGGTCTTGTTTTCATTTTGAAGGGTGATCTCTCCCCTTTTGACCATGACTTCCTCAATACGGAGGGCATTTTTAATCATTCTATCAAAGCTAGGAGAGTCTTGCATTTGTAGAGCATATTTTAATTCAGGCACTAGATTATTAATGAATATCTCCATCTTCTCTGATTCAGGAATGACCCTTGAATATCATTCAAAAATCTTCCTCCATATTTGGAGGAAGTGTGTAAATGATTATCCAGTTCAATTTTTGGTGTTATATAGGTCCATCATAGTTACATCATGTTGGATGTTGTAGGAGTAATGTTGAATAAACTGTTGGATCAACTCCTCATATGTCTTGACCTTAGGGTTTAGTTTTGAGAACCACTCCATGGCATTACCTCCTAGACTTCCCGGAAATAGTCACATGAGGTATGTAGGTTCGTGCATGTACTCGATGCTTAGAGCACAAAATTCCCTTACATGGTCGTGGGGGTCAGCCTCTCCCGTGTATTTTTCATACTTTGGTCTTGCCACATTGGGAGGAAATGGGATCATAGTGATACTCTTGTCAAAAGGAAATGGACAAATGGTGTCCAAAGAGTATTGTGTCTTAGGTTTCTCCTTCTCTTGTTTGAGGTTTGTGAGCTCCATTTGCATTAGATTGAGCTATTTGGTGAGAATAGATATTGGGTTTGGTACCTCCTTTTCCTTGAGTTTTTCCATGTCATAATCTTTGGGTAATTTGACACCTGTGGATGCTAGATGGAGGAATTTTTTTTATTTATCGTCACTAATTATCCGTTCCAATAGCTTGCGGATTAGTTTACTTTTTTTGAGTTTTTTCGTATTCATCTTCGAGGATCTCCTCTTCACTGTCTGATCTGAATGGGCCATGTTCAAATTTGGGTCCTTCCTCCTCATCTGTGTCTTTGGGCTTTTTCGTGTTTTCCATCATTATAATTTTGAAAAGCCTCACTCCATCTGCGAGTGTCGCTATCCATTAGAGGGGAATCTAGATCGAGAAGTGAACTATGAGAAGTTTCTCCTTGAAAGTGTGGTGTTTTAGGAGGCACTTTCAATCCTTTAGATGCATACTTTTTGTGTCTTGTGTTAACCATGAAGTCATTTCTCAACTTTTGTCAATGTTTCCCAATAGTGCAAGTGAGAGTTTCAGATTGTTTAAGTGGGCATGTCTAGGTAAAAGTAACTATTTGTTGTTGGTGGATGTAAATGATTCTAGCATCAAAGGGTTAGAATGCCCTGAAAGTGAGCTGGGAACCAAGTTGTTGATAGAAAACGGATAGAACACACATATTGAACTGATAGTGAAAGACTGACTAGGCATGTAAGGTGGACGTTTCAAAAGTGTTTTAAAATTACAATAGGGAGACCAGAAAAGACAATAGGAACTAGCTAAAGAGAAAAAAGGGTATCCTAATCAACTGAGACTTTCTAAGAAAAACTTCTATAAGTACTTACTGTCCTGAATGCGAGCTCCCAGATGCGAGCCTCTGATGGTACCAGATGCAATCCTAGAATCTGGGTGTGACTTTGTGCTGACTAAATGCGATCCAGAATACCAAATGTGATCCTAAACACTGCATGTGACTTGGGAAATATAGGATGCGATCTTATGATGTCTTTGTCAATTTTGGTCAGTTCTAAAAAGTTTGTTTTCGAAGTACGTGAAGTTGCTTGTTTCCAAATTGTGTTAAGAGGTGTCGTAATGTGTGAAAAACACTTGTACTCTAGGGTTTGAAATTTATTGATTATTTTGAGGAGCTTATCTTTTTAATGATCTTTTGAACATGTCAAACAATTTTGCATTGTTAGGAGGGTGAAATAAACACTCATCTTTTCCTATTCTTGAGGTGGAGGATGAAAATCTTTGCTTGTTGACTTAGGTACACACTCAAATGCTAATCAGAATACAGCCATCACCAAGCATGCAATGGCTCCAGTCATGATGCTATATTAGCCAATTCTAAATGCAAGTGAGGGCACGATATGACCTGTGTCTTGGGGCAATTACTTTTTGCCTTGCACAAATATTATCACCCTTTCGGGGATGAATCAAGAATTCTTTCAGGTGAAGTTGTTGTAGATTATTGGGCAATCCATTTGAAACTATCCCCCATAGAATTACACAAGGCAAAATTCAGGCGTATAGCCCTATGAGTACCTGAATGTATGTAGTCTCGCAAGCAAGATTCAAGCAGCTCCGCTCTACATACACCCAAGCATGTTCAAGGAATGATGTCAAAATTCCAAAAACAAAACCAGCTCTGTCTTCCGAGGATTTAGCCTACAAGGAAGCAATTATTTATAGTGAGTTGGAAGGGTTGGCGTAAAACCTATCCTCACTTAGGTCATTCTCAGGATATTTTTTCCTCAACCGGTAGGCCCTCTACTGTTTAAATATATGATAATCAGGATTGGCAAGCTTTGGATGTCTAGATTTCTAATTCTTCCAAAGAAGAAGAGCATACTCTCCTAATCTAAGCCATTTTCTCCCAAAACATGTAAAGCAAAGTTCATTCCTTCAAGCTATGTTGAGCTCGATTTAATTTGTTCCTATTTTAAAGAAAAAAGGATGCTTAAAAGGGAAAGTTTTCCTTGTTCAATTAACCATAATATTTAATGGCTTATTTTATTCAATTTCTGATTCCAAAAGAAATTATACGATTGAACTTGTTCTTTGAACTGCAATATTTAGTGCTCTGTGTTGTTCATTTACTAGTCCAAATTGAATTAAACAATGTGTTTTCTTGTTCATTTACCCCCAATTTTCATCACAAATGGTAAGACAACGTCTGACTTTCTGATTTTCCTCAAGAGGAAAAGAGCATATTATTTAGTTGTTTTAGCAAGTGTGGATAAACGGTCTTTAGTTTGGAAAACTTTGAAAGGAGTTAGTATTTGAAAGCAATTGAAAAATCCTACAACTACACACATTAGAAATGTCTTCCAACTCCCGAAATAGAACCTGCAATCACTTGTTAAGTTGTTCAAAATGTCAAGAAACACAACTGGTTAATCGTTAGAATTAAGAAAATGAAGACCACAATAATTTTAACCAGATGTGAGCTTAAAAGTTTACTGAATGCGATGCAACATGCTGCATGTGAGCTTCCTTACCAGATGCAATCCCATGCTTACTAGATGCGAGCCTAAACCAAAAATGACTCGAAAAATCCTGGATGTGAGCCTCATTTTTTGCGGTGCGAGGGCATATCCCGAATGCGATCCTAAACGGTCAAAAATGATCCTGTGTCAGAATTTTGGACATGCAAATCAGTGATAAAGTGTTAGAAAATGAGGTCAAGTTGGAAATCTTGCCCCACGGTGGGCGCCATAAATGTGTGTGTATATTTTGTACCTGATAAGAAAGACACAACACCTCAATAGATCATTGCATTAGCTCAAAAAGGTTAGATAAGCATGTAAAACCAACTAATATTGACCTATTGCCTTCTAAATAAGAAGAGTGTGATTAGTAATATAATAGCCCTTAGATTATGCTACCATCAGTGACATATACGACCTAGCGTGAAGGATTTTAGTTTAAAACAAGTTAACTGATGAGAAAGTATGTATTCTAGCTCTAAGAATGAAGATAATAACAATGTAAAAGCATGAACTATGAAGTGAAATATGAGTTCTAACTTTAATCTAACAGCATAACAATGCATTTACAATATTGGATGAAGGCTCATTTGCTCTAAAAAATGGCTTCTATTTATAGAAGAATGAGAGAGAGAGGGGAGACAAGGCTTATTAATGAGTTGAGGGACTCATTAATGGTGGTGTAAGAGCCATTAATGCCTTAAGTATTAATAAAGCATGGAAGAGACATAGGCTTAAGACATCTTCATTAATAAGGCATTAATGAAAGCCTTAAAGAGGCAAGGGAAGGGTGTAAGAGGGTGGCTTGAGAAGGTGGACTTGAGAAAGTCATGCTTGAGAAAGTGGACTTTCTCAAGTGGGTTGAGTTGTTAATCATTCCCTAATGGAATGTGACAATATTAGGAGGTGGGTTAGGGTAGAATTTAGGATTAGGATTAGATTAGCAAGGGTGAATGGGTTGAGAAGGGTTAGAACCCAGGGTAGAAGTGGTTGAGATAGGTTAGGTTGGGGTTTAAGGGAATATTAATTAAATGAATTAAACTTATTTAATTCATTCAAAAATATAGGAATTAGTTATTAAAACAATTTAATTGCTTTTTAATAATTAGGGGACTATAGCCATTTTAATTAAATTAAATAGGCTAGGGGAATGGGTTATTTGCAAGTGGGTAATTGATTTAGGGATTTATTTAATTCCTTTATAATTAAATACTATAGCCATGTTTGAATTTGATTTATTTTAATTGGTTTGAATTGATTTAAATTGTATGGCTATAATAGTTAATATAATTTAGTGATAAAAATCACCTAGGACATTAAATTAATTCAAAGAATTATGCCAAGCAGTAATAGGGTTGTTTGGACATAATCGAGGGTATGATCACACTTAGGGCAAATAGGGTCCATCTTTGGAATAGACCAAATTCAGATGGTTACAGAAGTAATCTGGGATCTCCTCTTCTTGATAATATTTTTCATTAAGCCTAGTTACCATAGTTTTTCTTTCATCAAACAAATTTCTCATGCTTACTCTCACCTCTTTATACTGCTCATAGTAAATCTGAATTTGTAATTTCTCATTCTCAATAGTCTTGTCCAATATGTACTTTTCCATTGTGTTGATCTTTTCTCTTAAGTCTTTAAGCTTTTCAAGAAAGAGACTTAGCTCTGATACCAATTGTTGGAATTATTGGAATGATGTACTGAGAGGTGAGGGGTGAATCAGTACCTCTAAAACATTTTTATGTGGTTAGCCCATTAACCTTTGTGTCATCAGATTTGTATATTCCTATCCATCCGTTCATCTTTCTATATGTATGTGAAATCATAATATAAGTTCTTTACATGTGTAAACATTCATGAAAAAAAATAACACATAGCACATGATATGATATTGCAGAAAACTCTTGTTAGGAAGTAAAAACTGCGGTGGGGATGTCTACCCACAAAACTTCACTATCTGTAGATAAGAAGGGAGCCGATAAAGGCTTAAAATTGATCACTTCTGATGATCTACCCTGTTAAGAGTATTAGAGTGGAGACCTGTTAGGATCTACTTCATTTGAAGCTTTAGCAACACCGTTAGGTGTGCACTCTGTTAAGAGATTTATCAAAGAATTGTTAAGTCCACCTTCTACAAAAGGATTTTAGTTGTGATGCACTTGTTAGAATGCAACTACAATATAAATTTTGATCTAATAATGAATGCAATCTCTAATTGATGATAACAGATCCTGTAAAGCTTACAATGTAAATGTAATCACCTTGAGTGATTGAGTGATACCTTGTCTCTGCTCGTCGGTATCCTTTCTGTGTTCTTCATAACTGATTTGATCTATTTCTATATTTTGCATGAATTATCTTCTGCATTTTAGATACTCTCCATGAATACTATTATTTATCAACTGATTACAAGTCTCTCGTATTACAAATGATTGAACATCTATTTATACTAGTTTCTAGCTCTATTCTTGATTCACGCTTTTCAAATTAACTCTAGATCCAAGGTTTACAACTTGACCTTGATCTTTAGTTAGATATGTTTTAGATCCGTTAGGATGCTTTAAAACATTCACAATTTTCTTGCTTGACCCTCAAGTAAAGCTTTAAAACAAATAAAACTCTATAAACAGAATTACAATGTTTTATGTGACATGTAAAGTCAGATCCACTTTTTGCGGGTTCTGTAACTGACTGTCGATTTTGATGGTCGGGCTGCTCTGTCATAACTGTTAGTTTTGTACTTTGTTGGTGTCCCTTAATTGATCTGTTCCTTGGGTATGCCTTTTTTGCTTTGTCTGCGATGTTATCAAAATTGTATCATTGGTAATGCTTGTCGTCAGTTTGACTCTTGTCAATATTTGTCAGGCAATTCTATACTTAGCATTTTCACGATAGATATTTTCATCTCATCGGGTATGCTTGTTGTCTGCTAGTTATGCTTATACCAATGACCTTTATCATGTTTTTCCCTTTAAGTATACAAATGGAAAAACTTAATGTCATCATAGAGATGAGGTAACTGAGCTCCAAGCTCTAATTTTACCAAATCTCACATTACTGTAGCAACACATGACACTGGCAAGAAAACTTGTTGCCACCCCAGAAATGTTTGTCTTCAAAAATATTTATGATATGCATGCTAGACTTGCACCAGAGCACATGGCTCTGGAACACCATAAAGAGAAATGAGAGAAGATGATGGAAGATATGACAAAATCTCATTCCCACATTCTAGACAATCTGTAAGTTACACATTTTTGCCAAAATTTTGACAACTTGTAAGTTACACATCTTTGTCCTTATTATCAAAAAAGGGGGAAATGATATGTTCTCATATATGTTAAGAAAAAGGAAAATGATATGTATCCCAAAGAAAAAAAAAGAGAGGAAAAATAATAAGGTGAAAAGGAGAAATAAAGAGAGGCAAGTATAAGTATACAAGTACATATATACTATATCGATGCATACAGTTAGGGGGATTCATATAAAGACAAGATATATACATGGTGTACATACTAAACATTTTAGTATTTATGCACATATCAGTTTTTGATAGTAATGTCAAAGGGGGAGATTGAAGACATTATTTTTCTATTAGTATGCAAAGGGAAAACACTTTCTAAACCATTGATAAACCTACACCGAAAGATACACTTTTAGTACAAACTAAAAGTATAGATATTAGAGATCACCAAATGTGTGAAGTTCAAGAGAAACCTAACAAGACAAATCTCAAGCAAACCCGACAGACCCAGTTTACAATGTAACCCAAAAATGCTAAGTTCAAGAGTGTAAACCAAAAGAGAAGAAATAGAGGAACCCGATAGAGAAAGGGAACCCGACAAGTAGTTCAATCAAAGGAACACTGAATGACAGTCAAATTGATTTTAGAGAAAATCGAGCATCAAACATTGAAATTCTGTTATTTTCCAAGAAAGGTGGATCTGAATTCCACATCAGATAAAACACTCAAGTTCTATTTATAGAGTTTTGATTTGTTTTAAAACCATTACTTAAGGGACAATAAACATTATTGTAATTGTTTTAATCAATCTAACTGATTGAAAACATGCAAACTAGGAGATCAAGGTCAATTTGTAAACCTTTGATCATAGAGTTAAGTTTGTTTTACGTGAAACTTAATTAGGTCAATCTATGTTATAAATAGTTGTTGTAATCATTCATTATCAAGGATGAGGATGCGAGGATGAATGTAGCCTATGAGCACATCTATGCATCAAACTGAGAATTTCAAGAAGCAAAACAACAAAAGGTGAATTTGGTTATCAAGAACCAAGAACAGAGACTACCGAGCAACATAGGTATTATTCAATCACATTAGGTGATACACATTTATACATGTAATCTTGAATGGATCTGTAATCAACAATAGTAGATTGTATACACTTAGGTCAATGAGAAATTTTCTTACATTCTAACAAGTGAAGCAAAGTGTAAAAATCCTTTCAAGAAAGGCAGATTTAACAATCCTATTGTAAATCTCTTAACCGAGTGCACACTAATCAGTGTTGCAAAAGATCTTAACAAAGTAGACTTTAATAGGTCTCCACATGATACTTCTAACAGGGTAGATCATCAGAAGTGATCAAAATTATAATCCTTAACTGACCCCTTCCAATCTGTAGATAGTGAATATTTTGTGGGTGCCATCCCCACTGTAGTTTTTACCTTCTAACAGGGGTTTTCTGCGTTATCATATCTTGTGTTATGTGTCAATTAATTTCATGAATGTTTCTATGAATGTTCACATGTTTGTTAAGGTTATGAATTGATAAATCTTACACCAAGACAGTATAGAACAGATGGTTGGTTATACAATTGATTACATAATGGATAAAGGTCAAAAGATATAAAAAATTTAGAGGTATTGATTCACCCCTCCCCTCTCAGTACACACTTCCCATTATTTCCAACAAACACATTTCACAAAAAATTGATACACGAGCTTCATGTGTTGCCCAATATTTCAACCATAATATATTAAATTATACCATGTGTAAAGGTAGCTATGCAACCAAACTAACATTGGAAACCAAATCATATTTTTTAACATCTGTTACCATATGAAAAATAAACATTTGTATAAACAAAAGAATGAAATCTCTCAAAATCTATTGAACCATTCACTTTAAACTCTTTCCTCCTCATACTTTTCCCTTGATTTGTATGCAACTAAAATCAATTGAAATCATAATCATTACAAGATAGACTAAAATTTGGTGCAACCCCAAGACAATCTTTTTATCTTGTAAAATTCCCACTAGTAAAATAAATTCCACACTTGAGAAATTAAGAATTTGTGGAAAGCATAGGGATGAACCATGGATTTGAAAGAACTTTTGGTATTTAAAAAATATAGGTTTCAGTATAATACATAATTCCAAAAGAAATAACAGGTTTAATGTAATCACCCCTGCCTCCAAGAGACACTTTATAAGTTGAAACACAAGAATTGAAGAGGTCAACGGGAATAAAATGCCTAAGAGAAAAATCAGAGGAAAAGGTGGTTTTCTTCTTCAAGGAAAAAGTATTCTTGAATCAATTAAATCTGTTAGAAGGTGAAGATTCATCCTCCATGCAAAGAGAACCATATAAAAGTAGATCAATGAATTACAATATAAAACTGACATAATATTTAGAATTGCTGAAGAAAATTACCAACAAGAGATAAAACCAATGACAACATACATAACAGGCATGCCTGAAGTTATTAAAATCTTTCCATAAGAAAAGATTCTCATCAATGATACTTTTGTTTTGCAGATTCTCCTATAGGACTTTAAACTCACCATTATTATTAGTCTCTCACTGAAATAAATAAAATTTACTTTGGTTTTCTAAACTACTAAAACATCCAAGAAATGAAGAAACCTTTTTCATTTAAAACAGAGACAACATAGATAGTTTTTTTTTTCTCTTGTCAATAGAAGAACATGCAAGTCATTTATTTTTAATATATAAATTTGAAAAAGATCATGATGTTTTCAAGAGCCTTGAAAATTATATATATATATATATATATATATATATATATATATATATATTGAAAATCACCTTTATTCTCCACCACTTTGGGTATGGTACATCCTAGAATTAGGTATGATTAAAAACCCATGCAAAACTAAAAGTAGTTAAAAACTTTCTAGCCAGATAGTTTTTTTCAGCCTACCCAGCAATTCCAATAGTGAAGATGATTTTCATGAATTTTAACAAAATATCATCAAGGATAGAAAATACCAAAAATTTCCCTTCAAGTAGACCGCAGAAAGTTTTATTTTCAAACTATAAGTTATAATGCATCCGACACAATCTTTTAATAGTATAGTCAATAATATATTAAAATACTCCATTTTCAAATTTATTAATTTAATAGTATGTAAATTTTTTGATTTAATATTTATAAATCTAAGAATCTCAAGGATATACATAGTATTATTAATATAATTAATTATTATTTTGATTTATATATTAGTAGAAAGTTTATGGATAAGATAAAATAATTTAATATATATAAAGTATAAAGATTTACAATGTCAATTTTAAAATTTAGAGGATGTAAGAGAAATGTGATTGGACATGAGGATAATTTATGCCCTTACCTTAAAGGGTAGACATTGTTGGCACGTCTAGAAGTAGAATAAAAATCAATCACCAATATAGAAATGATGACACAACCAATATCAGAGCCTTGACTGGTTCACAGTTCATCTCAGATGTGGTCTTGTTAGAACCCAAGAATTCAAGAATTTTGTTTTGAGGGTAAATAATGTAAAATTTCAACATAGGCTTAATATAGCGAAAGAAGAATAAAACCCCTCTAAGAATGAGAAGATAACCCAATAGGTGATCAGAGAAGTAAGTTTTAACAATGGCATGTTGTGAGGTTTTCACACCATCGCCCCATTACAAATGGGGACCCCCTCTTTTGCTTCGATAGGTTTAGGTGGTAGAGAAAGTTTTGTAGCAATCCATAATTTTGAAGGACTCCCTAATACATCAAGTGTGAAAATTGAGAAAAAATGACAAAATTTGGCTAAGTATCAAAATTTATAAAAATTGATGAAATTTGGCTAAGTGTCAAAATTTGAAAAAATTGATAAATTTTGGAGTGTGAAAATTTGAAAAAAATGGTAAATTTGGCTAAGTCCGGAAGTGAGAAATTAAAATAAAATAAAAATTGAGCCAGAGATGTATAAATTTTCTTAAGTAAATTGTCTTAAGAGGGAAATGAAAAAGAAAGCTATTGATAAAATTAAAATAATATTTTCCTGTTTGTGTTGACACAGAGGGTTGGATTCCACCTCTTCATGTGGCAAGTTTACTACATTGAGGAGTGGATTTCACCTCCCCATGTGGAAATGAAATGAATTAACCAAAGAGATCAATTTGAGCATGGAGATTGAATTCAAGTTAGCCATTAGAAGATAATCATTTAATGTAATTAAACCTTGCATTGACCTTTAGATTGAATGTTCAATAAGCTTTGGATTAAATATTTGATAATATTAAGCAAGGGGTGATCGATTTTAATGACATTAATTGGAAAGGAAATTAATTTCAAATTAAGATAAGAGACAATTTGCCTCGATTTTGAAAAAATGAAAATGAATTTTAAATTTAGATGAAATTAAATTTACCTCAATTTTGCCAAATGAAAATGGGTTTTACATTGAGATGAGATTAAATTTACCTGGATTTTGCAAAATATGGATTGATTTTAAATATGAATTAATTAATTCATCGATTGTGGTAATTCATTTGTCGAAATGACATCATTTTAACAAGTGGGTGGCTTGCCTTGCAAGTTAAGGAATGACAGGGTGCGACTTTTATACAGTGAAACTATGATTTTGTTAATAAAAAGAGGCGATTTTGATTGATAAATTAATTAAATTTTATTTCTTTTCATCTCTAACCAAGTTGGCCTAGATTGATGGTCATACCTCTTGGGGTTTTTTTGGCCATATAAAAGCAAGTCAAAATTGCCTAAGTAGGGGTCCAAAGCCGAGATAGTAGGAATCTAAAATTATAGGGGCCTGAAATAATATGGACCCGAAGATTGTGGGAGGTCGATATTGTAGGAAGCTGAAATAGTAGGAATCTGAAATTGTCAGAACCTGAAATAATAGGAACTGAAAAATTGTGGGATGCTGAAATTGTAGGAAGCTTGTAGGAGTCCAAGAGATAGACAATTTTTGCCATTCTAATTACAAGTCAAATTCAATCAAAGGAATGAGCTTCATAGGAGAAAATCAAATTTGTGAGAGATATTGCAAACTTTTGAAATCAAACTTAAAGAAACATAGGGGTCTGGGCGAATCCAAGGCATAACACTTGAAATTTAAAAAAAAAAAATTAAATTGATAAAATTTGAATTTAGACCATAGTTATGACTTAATTATTTAAGTTTGAAGCTTTCATTCATTTAGGTGAAATCAAATCCTAAAAGTAAAAGTTTTGCATTCAAAATTTGTGCTCATCGAATATCTTTAATAAAAGATTTCATTTCTTAATCATTAATCCATGTGGTTTGAGTTGTGAAATGAAATTTTTTGACAATATAATGTTGTTTTTCAAGGTTAAAAGGAGTATGAGCGTTGAAAGGCAAGGCTCAAATTGAAGACCAAGTCAATATGAAAATACAAATCCAAGTCCAAGTTTGAGTACAAGCTATCAAAGTGGAATTCAGAGGAGAAAAGTGACATAATGATTAAGGCTATAAGCAAATCAAGAAGTTTATCAAACTTGAATTTCCTTTGGAAATCCAAATTTGATGGATGGCCCAACTTTGTGCCACAATTGAACCATTTTTACAAGTACAAGATCAAGGTCTATACATCAAGGAGGAGTCAAGAATGCAAGAACAAGCTAAGGCAATGAGGATATTTCAAAGAGTAGAAAAATTATATGAAGAAGAAAAAGGGTATTTAGCAAGGTTATAGGGTGATCATGTTGAGGTGGTAGCCATTTTCTCAACCAATGAGGATGTTCCAAGTGGCCCAATGGAATAACTTCACCATATTATGTCTAGATTCATTGAATCTTCCAAGAGAAAAAACGGATAACGAAAAAATATTCTTAAAGATGACTTGGTGTGAATACAAGTGGTATCGTCTTATTGGTCTATTAAATGGTGGCAACTTCTATGTTTTTTTCTTCTTCTACAAGCTTAGATACCTAACCTCTCTTCTCACTGGCCCACAAAATATTGTAATTATTTCATTAGCCTATTTTTTGGTGCATCTTATCAAGTAGTTATGCCTATTATAGTTTCTCATTGGTCCTTGAAGATAATGTATATTCTAATTGGCTCACATGTCTGTGCTTAATTTTAATTGGGTGGGCATTTAATAATTGTTAGTAGAGGTTATGAAATCCTAATTAGGGCTTATGTAGTTTAGTCTTTGTTGGATAAAAGTTGTGTAAGTCATTGTGACCACAACTTACAAAGATGTAACTTTAGGCCACCTCAAGTGAGATGACTCTTTCCTCTCAGCAATAGGGGAGGACCCCTTCTTATCATAGGTGGCCCCTTCTTATCGTAGGTGGCTCCAGTAAGGACTTAGCTAGAAATTACAAAATATGGAGGTTCTCTTAATCTATTCCTCTTTTTTCATGGATGATTTTACAAACAACTTACGAAAAACACAAAAACTTTTAACAAAAATTACTTGTTGCTACGATAATATCGATGGCTTATGAGTTGGCATAAGAACAACACATAAGACACCAATCTACTTTTATATGGGTGAAATAGTTGTAGAAACCCAAATTCTTCTGCACTTATCCCAAATGATGGTTTTAACAACTAAATAAATGATAACGCACAAAGTGTCTCATCGAATGCTAACTAAATTCTATAAAAGTACTTAATACTAAAGCACAAAGTATTTCAGCTTTAAGTATTTGAAGTGACTATCAACTACATCAGTTTTCCCCTCTACAACATATAGTCTAAAAAAAAATCAATTGAACTATAATTTTGAATGCAATATGAAACTCAAAATCTGCAAGTTTTTTTTCATGTGTACGACATTCTGTCTGTGTTTCCGCTCTGAGCGATCCATCTGTCATACCGCATTTACTGCGGGATCTCATTAGGGTTAGCCTTTAGTATGGCTCCGACCAACTTCGGCCCAGCAGTTACTGCTGGTGCTCGAGTTGAAGCTTTGGACTGCCATGGCGCCTCCTCCGAACAAACGTCCTCGCAAGTTCGTCCCGAAGGTCTTCCACGAGGTAACCCTGACATTATCCTTAATCCTCAGGAATTTGATACTGCATGTGAATGGTTAGAGAAA
>MU224529.1:1350288-1365478 GCA_018584345.1 Thuja plicata
CAAGCCTTTTCGGCCCGAGCCATTCTCTTGGCATATGATTGTCTTAGGCGACTCTCCCAGACTTCCCTCCAAGTTTACCCAAATTTGGCATACTTTCAGGATGGAGATTTTGTTTAATCTTTGGAAAAATAGAAATTCTGTCATTTTTGCTCACAGCTCTATTGATACTAATGTTTCTATGTATAACAAAGCTACTATATGCAATAATGTGATTATGCAGATTTAAGTGCAAGCCAACAAAGTGGCTCTGGAGGTTGCTCACCTGCAGGAGCTGCTCAATCACTGGGGCAACGCTCCCTGTACGGTTGCCCGGGTTCCTTCGGATGCTCTTTCTGCTGAGGGTACACCTCCCAGAGGCCGTTGCCGTGGGCATAGCTCCTCTGCGCGCCGCTCACATACGCCACGGTCCCAAGCCCCTCGCCATCACTCTCTGAGAGGTGGTGGGGATGGTTGGCGGTGCCGCTCGGATTCTCCGCCTCCACGGACCTCTGGATGGGGGTCAGCCCCGGCGCAGTCTGCCCCTCCTGACATCCCTGGTGCTCGCCGTGGCTGGGATTGGCCTCTTGCCACTTCCAAGTTTCCCCACCTGGCGCTTGCTATTTCCCCGCCTAGGGCGGATGACAAAGAAAAAGAAAAAGAAGCTGTTGATAATGATGGTTGGTCGCTTCCCGACCCTCCTGTCAATCCCACTAAGCAGTGGGGACCAGATGATAAAGATCCGCCACCTTTTGGAACTGCTCTTGCTGCCTAAATGGCATTATGTTTTTTTTTGATGAATAGTTTTATGCTTCCGGCGTAGCCGTGTGAACTCTGCGGGGTGATTTCTGTATCCCCCGGCCCCTTTTTTGTGAATATGTATCTTTAATATTTTTTTAATAGAAAAGGACTATTCATCAAAAAAAACATCTGCAAGTTTGATTTCAAATCCCTCTTCAATAAAGCATAACACTCACAATCAATGTTCATAAAATATCGTCACATAAAACCTTGAATCAACATAATGTTTGAAAAAAAGTTGCCTCTTTTATTGAAAGCAATTTAATCTACATCCAAGGACAAATCCTTAGAGTGTGTATACAAGATGGCAGAGTTTTCTTGCATTTCCCAAAAGATGACAATTACAACAAGGCTCCCTACTATATATCGGTGAGGGGTTGAGAGACAAAGGTGGGAGAAACCCAACAAACTTTTACTTATTCCCTAAGTAATTTTGACTTATTAAACCTGCAAGTCCTAATGTACTTTACCTACAATTTTATTACATGAAATGACTTTGTAGGTGAACATGTCACTTGTAATTACAACTTGTTTCCTAATTACATGCAATTTGTTAATAAAATAATTACAAAATAAACTAAGTACCTGAAAAGACACAACTCCTATTACATCATCATTTATCAGTCTTCATGCTTCTATAGGATGCTCCATGATTGACGAGTTTAGGTTTGGTGGAAACATCTTGACCTTAAACAAAAACCTGCATCCTTTATTATTTTGCATCATAATGGTCACTCCTGGGAAAACATCTTTTCATGTTTCATAACCCATCTCTATCTTGAAATCATTCTATGCCCACAATCATTCAATCACTCATACCTTTCTTATGTGGCTCCATCATGTGTTCATTTTGTGCTCATGTCACTCTTTATCCTTGGAATCTATTTGCACAATAAGACCAATTCCATGACCTACTGATTGGATAGATCATACGTGCAAATATGAGAAGTCGTGGATCTTTCTTGGAAAAGCTTGAAGGCTTAAGAGAAAAGATCATACAATGGAGAAGTATAGACTTGAGAAAAAATATTGATGACATTAATTTTCCATTACTATGCAAAACAACACTTTCGGTAAGCTTAAATTGAAAGATAGGACAAGAGAAAACTAAAGATCAGATAGAAAGAGATCACCGAAGATGACTAAGTACAAAGAGAACTGACGACACAAATTTGTGTGTAAACTGAAAATGCAAAGTCAGAAGGATAAAGAGGAACCTAACAGAGGAAACTGACATGCATGATTCAGTGCAGACCGAGAGACAGTCAAAGAGAAAACTGACAGAATAAAACTGAAATACAGTCAACTAATTTTAGACCATAACTGACAGTCAGAAACTGAAAGTCAGTTGCAACCCGCAAAAAGTGGATCTGACTTCCACGTCAGATAAAACAGTCTTGAGATATTTATAGAATCTTGATTTTTTTAAAAACCATATCTTCAGGGACAAGAAACATGAATCTAAGTGCTTTAACCAGTCTAACTAATTTAAAACACATAGACTAATTGATCTAGGTAAAATGTTGTAAACCTGATCTTAGAGTTAACATTGTTATTCATGAAACTTAATGAAGTCAATCCATCTTATAAATAGATGATGCAATAATTCATTATAAGATGATGCAAGGATGAAAAGAGAGAGGAGAACATGAATGAAGTATATGAGCACATCTATGGATTAGATTGAAAGTTTCAAGAACAAGAACAATAAAATGAGAATTTGGTTATCAGAACCAAGACCAAAGTCTACCGAGAATCAGAGGTATTATTCAATCACAATTAGGTGATAATATTTTTTATGTAGACTACATTGGATCTGTATCAGAAATAGGAGATTGCATTTACCAGGTCAATTTGTAATTTTCTATCATTCTAACAAGTGGAGCAAAGTGTAAAAATCCTTTTAAGGAAGGTGGATTTAATAGTCCAACTATAAATCTCTTAAGCGAGTGCACACTCAATAGTGTTGCTAAAGCTCTTAACAGAGTAGACTTTAACATGTCTCCACCGATACTCTTAACAGGGTAGATCATCAGAAGTGATCAAATTATAAGCCTTAACCAACCCCTTCCAATCTGCAGATAGTGAAGATTTTGTGGGTGCTATCCCCACCGTAGTTTTTACTTCCTAACAAGAGTTTTCTGTGATATCATATCTTGTGTTATGTGTCAATTACTTTCATGAATGTTTCTATGAATTCTCACATGTATGTTAAGTTAATACATTGATATAACTCACATCAAGATAGTATAGATCAGATTGATTGGATGTACAATTGATTACATAAAGGTTAATTGATAAAAGGAAACAAAAGTTTTTGAGGTACTGATTCACCACTCCCCTCTCAGTACATACTTCCATTAATCCCAAAAATTGGTATCAGAGCTAAGTCTCTTCTTGGAAAATCTTAATGGCTTAAGAGAAAATATCATACAATGGAGAAGTACATACTTGATAAAAATATTGAAAATAAGAAGCTAGAAATTCAAATGTTCTATGAATAGTATAAAGAAGCTAGAATCAATATGAGATAGTTGTTAGATGAAAGAAAGAATATGCCATCTCACTATAATAAGATAGATTATCACGAGGAAGAGATTCTAGATTTCTTTGAGTCTTAGGATCAACTACAAGCAAAGCATCAGACACATCAGAAGAAAGCATCACAAGCCTAACTGAAATAAATCAACATCTGGTTGGAAAAGTTAAATCTCTACAAATCGGTCAAGAGACACAGATGGTAAGGATGATTGATGTCATGAACAAAGCTAGACAAGATGAGCAAGAAAGAGTTCAATAGTTATTGATGATAGAAGAAAGATCACAGAAAAGCTACAGGAAAAAGAGTTTGAAATAAAAAGACTTACAAAGCATCACCATGAGATTACAAATTAGATTATTTTTATGAGTCAAGAGGAAAACATAATAAATATTGAACTCATTGAAAGAATAGAAGCTATCAGTGAACTGAGGGATGCGAATGAAAAATTGAAACATGAAATAAGAATTCAACAACAACATAATGAAATTATCAAAAAGGATGAAGAAAGCAATAAAAGAATGGATGATTTTCTTGAAGGACAGTGAAGAGTCCACAACAATACTGGTCTATGTTTCACTGAGAATAGAGAGTCATCAAATCAAACTGATCCAAAGAATGTCTATGAAAATCCAAGACCAAGAAAGCTGACATGCAATCACTATGGAAAGCAAGGACATACATCAAATGTATGCAGAGGCAAAATGAAAGGTATTCCTAAATCTAAATCTTCATTCATAGGATTTGCTTATAAATGTAACAAGAAAGGACATAAAGCTTATGAATGTAAGTCATAGATGAAACAAACAAAGAAGGAAACTTACATGGAAAAATACTATCCTACATGCAAAATGAATGGGCACACAACTCTTGAATGCTGGAAAAAGTAAAGACAAGCATGGAAGCCTAAAGGTCTAGAAACTCCCTATCAACCAAAAAAGAAAAGACAAGCATGGAAGCCCAAAGGTCTAGAAACTCCCTATCAACCGAAAAGAGTCGGTAATTAGTATATAGAGGATTACAATACTTGGACAAATTTTACAACATGTGGAAGATTTGGTCACATTGCTACATACTGTATGAGATAGTGGACTAGAAAGTCTAGAGGCTGGACTAACCCCAGAATACCATGCTTACACTATCATAAAGTTGGTCATATCAAGAAATACTACAGAGACCAAATGACAGAGACTAGCACATATCCCAATGGAAACACCATTGAAGACATCTAGACAGAAAGAGACAAAATGTGGAGAAGAGCTTCAAACAATGATGAAGCTGGACCAAGCAATGCAAATGGTGACACCCCATCCAATAGATCTAGTGATATCACCACCCCCACCTAAGCATAACAAGTAAGTATGGAACTACATTACACTATGTATTATTTTACATCAGTTCCATAGTATATTGATTAAATCCCAAGTTAGCATAAGTAAAGATTCATCATGGTATTACTTGTTAAAATATGTGATAACTATGCTATGGGGTATTCATATCAAAACTTGTCGGTATATACTCAAAGCTAAGAATGCCTACACTTAACGAGAAGCGTCCGTTAACATAAGAAAACAAAGTTGCTAAGTGTAAACTAAGCCTCATCAGTAATCAAACAAAGTGAACAAGTTGTCAGCGACACCGAAACCCATCTGTAAAAGCAAGTGGAATAACGATCGCTCCAAAAGGATATTTTGTCACTGAAAGTAAATGATGTCTTCACCAACAAACTCCATCTTCATACACCAAGGAGTTGGTAAGCATTAATGACACTCATTTTAGGGAAACAAATATAAATAGGGAAACGAAACAAATCATTGTTCACGACGACCAGAGCAGAGCGACCAAGGCAATTTTTGAGAAGAAAGTGACTAAATCACAGAGTGACCACAACTCGACACACAACACTCCAAAGCAGTTCAGAAATATTTACAAGAGTAAAAACTAAGTTCTACAAAACTGAAAACTCTATTTTTACGTATTTCATAGGAAGCCCTAAATCTGAAAATGGCTACGACTTCAAGAAATGTGAAATCCAAGATCACCAAGAAGGATGAGTTCAAGGTCATCAAGAATTTGGCATGTGAGGAACCAAACAAAAAGATTCATCTTGAGGTTTCCTCACAACTTGATGACGTTGGAGCATTCAAAGGAATACCAGCTAGGGTTTTACTCGTGGAAGACGTATGATCTTTCATATATTGCAAGATTATAGAAATTGGACATTTGGAAGTTGAACAAGATTATAAAAAGCTATGCTACAAAGATGGAACACTGAAAGATGAGCGTAAACATATAGAAGTAAAAGGGCTTACCAATGCCCTAATGTTCCAGAAGGTCTTCAAAAATGAGTGGATTCTGTTAGTACTAAGCCGAATGCACAATCATAAACTTTGGTTGGACGAACCAAAAGTGATAACCCAAGATGTTATCCATGCTATCACTAGTTACCCTATAACCGAAAAGGTGAAAGCACTAAAACACCCACCCAAGGCCGAGACTGAGAAGATGACAGGAGCCAAATGGGATGGAAGAGGACTGAAAGTTTCCACCATAAGCGATGATGAGATAAAATTTGGTGCATGCATTCTAGGCTACAAATTCTTTCAAGCCAGCAGGTTGAACAAAATAGCATCAGGTGTTGTAGACACATCATACAAAATTGTGAAGAAGGGAACACAATTGGACTTATCCAAACTTATGTTAAATCAGTTAAAAGATAATTTAAAGAATATCAGGAATGTGAAGTCAAACACATGTAAGTTTGGCTCACTCATAATGTGTATTTTCTTCTACTTTCAAGAAACATTCCCATTGGTAGGAGACGTGAAATAGGATAGCACCAAACCAGTCACAATGTAGATCAATGAACATATAGCCTCACTGGGAGATAATTTTGAGATAGTTATGGATGAATACTTCACTGCATTCAAAGACCGAATGCAGAAGAGGACAAGGATCCCCGAACAACTCATTGAGAAGTATAAATAAGAAATATGTTTTATGGTTGATACAGACCATACTTATATCAAGCCTACTGTACCGAGGATAACATGGCTTCAATCGTTAGAATATTAGATAAACATTGATCTTTCATCTAAAGCAATTAATGCCTTGATAAATGGACCACTGGATAAGAAACAACCCAAGTTTGGAACATATGAGGAGGCCAAGACAAGAATAAAATCTGGCCTGGTTGTTAAGAAAATTGTCAAGAAAAAGGACAAGATGGTAAAGAGCCTCAAGAAGATACTATCGGCCATAGAGGAAGAGACCAACTAGGAAAAGGAAGTTGAACAAGAGGAAGAAACCGAAGGATAGTTACCTATTGGTGAAACTGAAGAAAAGGATGACTCAGACACTATAGATTCAGATTCACCACCTCCTCCACCAAACAAGAAGCCAAGGACCACAACTGCTTCTAGGACACAAAGCCAAAAATCTAAGGATTCAACTCATTCAGCTTTGAAGAAAGGAAGAGTAAGAACCTATAAGAGGAAA
This sequence comes from Thuja plicata, assembly GCA_018584345.1. Taxonomy (NCBI): domain Eukaryota; kingdom Viridiplantae; phylum Streptophyta; class Pinopsida; order Cupressales; family Cupressaceae; genus Thuja; species Thuja plicata. Next base: position 1,357,103 of record MU224529.1, read on the forward strand.
GGGGCCACACCAAAGAGAGGTGCAAACAAAAGAGTAAGAAAGCTCATCAGAACCCAAGAAGATATTAAAGATACTAAGAAAGATGAAGCTGCGGAGGCAGAAAATGTAAAGGTTAAAACTCCTAAAAGCACTGATGACCTATGCAAATCCATTGCAAATTCTGGATCTATTATAGATTCAAAGATTAGAAGATGGTTAAAATTAGATCCAGAATATCAGAATAAAATTGAGGACACCATCATAGAAAAATGTACAAGTTCAAATATGTACTAGTACAATTTGAAGGCAGTTTGGTACCAAGGGAACTCTTGGACAAACTTTATGCAAGATGGTTATTTGCATTGAAGAATGAGAAGGAAATAAGAGAAAGATTACTTGTTACTCTCATGCCTTCTGAATCCAAGAAGGAAGAAATAGATGAAATGATGGAGAAACACAAAAAGGAGTTATCACCAAAGTTAAGAGCCTACAAATTTCTTGAAGGCAAGCTAATAGAGCTTGAAAAGGAAAGCCACAAGAAATAGTGTAAAATTATGAATATACCTATTAAGGAAGATAGTCCCGACAAATTCCTACAATAGAAAGATGTTGATAAGGCAACTCAAGAAAAAATCTTAATAAAAGATGCAGAAGATGATACATTCATTGAGTTAGAAAAGGAAGAAGATGAAACAACCGGCAATAGAAATGTAGATATTGCAGATGAATCATGGCCAGACACCACAAATAACAACATTGTGGATAATAATATCATTAACATTACCAAAGATCCAACAGAAGGAATAAATCAAGATGAAGATGTCAATGTAACAAAGGACACAACCAATGAGCAGGAAACAACAGTTGATACTGCATAGGTGAACATTCCAACCAATATGCTAATATTGATATAGGCTATCAATATTATGCAAGAAAAGGACAAGTCACCAGACAAAAAAAATCCCAAGGATGCAAGGGAAGAGGAGAAGAAAGACAACACCAATGATCAGAAGGACATCAGGGACACTCAAACAACAACCAATACTAAAAAGGTTACTAAAGGAGATTCAAAACAAAAAGATGCAAACACAATAGAGAATAATGCAAAACCAAAGAATGATGAAGCTAAGGACACCGATGAAGGAGAAAAACCTAAAGATGACACTCCTGAGGAAACTAAAAAAGGTTCTACCGAAAATGTGAAGGTGAATGTGGAGACGTCTATAGACACCCAACAAGCTGAAACTGAAACAAAGCAGAAAAAAGAAGCACAACAGGTAACTCCATCAAGCACAACTGAGAAAGCTGAGAAATTGGAAATGGTTTTACATTCTAGTGTAACACAAAAGAAGAAGAAGAAAACTAAGAAGAATAAGTTGGAGGTCACCTTGGATTAAATTATTGAAATACCAAAATGTGACCCAACTACACTTGGTTTTAAGGCATTACAAGAATATGGGGAAATATGCCAAAGAAAGGCATTACATGAGAAGCTGAAGAAACAACACAGAGACTCCATGGTACTAGAAAAAACATGAGACATTTTGCACCAAATTGTACCTGATGTTGATATTGATCAAAACAAGACATTACTAGATCAATTAGAAACTCTCACTGAAGAAATAAAAACTTAGAATATTGATGCAAAGAAGGCAATTAAGGAGAGGGCAGAGCTGAAGTGCCAATAAAATATTATTGAAAACATCAGCCAAGAGGTGGCAGTCAACAAGGTAAATCTTTCAGAATTTATTACTGAATTAGATCCAATTATAACTAAAGCTATAACCTTGATTCAACAACTGAGCACATTAGAAAATTTCACCAAAGAGAATAGTGACAACATTGCAAAGATGGATATAGATCTAGCTAACAGTGCAAAAAGCTTAACTACTGATGGAGAAAATGCAATTAAGTTGCATTATGAGAAAATCATAGAAATAAAAAGGTTAAGACAGGAACTGTGGGAAGAAGAGACACACTTCAGGGAAGAAGTCACTGAGCTCCAAGCTGAACATCTACCAAACCTTACACTACTTCAACAACACATCAGTTCAGCAAGGCAACTGATAGAAAATCCGGAGATGTCTGTAGTAGACAACATCTATAACATGCACTCCAAGATCAAAATTGAGCACATGGATCTTGATAACTTTAAGGAACAATGGGAGAAAATTATGGAAGATATGAAGTCTTAACGCTCCCACATTTTTGATAAACTATAAGGTATTGACCTTTGCCCTTAATATCAAAAAAGGGGGAAAATGATATGAGTATTATAATGTACAAAGGGAATATGTATATGTATATTCATATGGGAAAATGATATATTTATAGAGGGAAAGATATAATACGTACAGATATACCGATATATACATAGGGGGAGTCATGAAATGACTAAGTATTATATATGTTTTATATACAAGTAACATTTTGTTAGTATTTTGCACATATCAGTTTTTGATACTAATGTCAAAGGGGGAGATTGATGACATTAATTTTCTAGTAGTATGCAAAAGAACACTTTAGATAATCTTACACCGAAATACATGACAAGAGCAAACTGAAGATCAGATAGAAAGAGATCACCGAAGATGACTAAGTGCAAAGAGAATTGATGACACAAATTTGTGTGTAAACCAAAAATGTAAAGTCAGAAGGATAAAGAGGAACCCAACAGAGGAACCCGATGTGTAGGATTCAATGCAGACTAAGAGACAGTTAAAGAGAAAACTGACAGAACAAAACTGAAAGATAGTCAACTAATTTTAGATCATAACTGACAGTCAGAAACTGAAAGTAAGTTGTAGCCCGCAAAAAGTGGATCTGATTTCCACGTAAGATAAAACAGTCTTGAGCTATTTATAGAATCTTGATTTGTTTTTAAAACCATATCTTTAGGGAAAAGAAACATGAATGTAAGTGCTTTAATTATTCTAACTGATTTAAAACACATAGACTAGGAGATCTAGGTAAAAAGTTGTAAACCTGATCTTAGAGTTAACATTGTTATTCGTGAACCTTAATGAAGTTAATCCATCTTATAAATAGATGATGCAATCATTCATTATTAGATGATGTGAGGATGAAAAGAGAGAGGAGAACATGAATGAAGTATACGAGCACATCTATGGATTAGATTGAAAGTTTCAAGAACAAGAACAATAAAAGGAGAATTTGGTTATCAGAACCAAGACCAGAGTCTACCGTGAATCAGAGGTATTATTCAGTCACAATTAGGTGATAATATTTTTTATGTAAACTACATTGGATCTGTATTAGCAATATGAGATTGCATTTACTTGGTAAATTTTTAATTTTCTATCATTCTAACAAGTGGAGCAAAGTGTAAAAATCCTTTCAAGGAAGGTGGATTTAACAGTCCAACTATAAATCTCTTAACCGAGTGCACACTCAACAGTATTACTAAAGCTCTTAACAGAGTAGAATTTAACAGGTCTCCATTGATACTCTTAACATGGTAGATCATCAGAAGTGATCAAATTGTAAGCCTTAACTGGCCCCTTCCAATCTGCAGATAGTGAAGATTTTGTGGGTGCCATCTCCACCACAATTTTTACTTCCTAATACGAGTTTTCTGCGATATCATATCTTGTTTTATGTGTCAATTACTTTCATTAATCTTTCTATGAATGTTCACATGTATGTTAAGTAAATGAATTGATATAACTCACATCAAGATAGTATAGATCAGATTGATTGGATGTATGATTGATTACATAAAGGTTAATTAATAAAAGGATACAAAAGTTTTTGAGGTACTGATTCACCCCTCCTCTCTCAGTTTGTACTTCCATTAATCCCAAAAGATAGATCATATGTACAAATATGAGAAGTCGTGGATGTTTCTTCCAAGCTAGAACATTAAAAATCTAGAACTATGTATGTTGGACAACCAAAACTTGAGGGAAAATGGAAGGAATCAACATTTAAAATGGGAAAAATGATGAATTATGGGGTTTTTTCTTGAGCACTACAGGTGAATGAAATGCAAATGTTTGATATCAAAATGAGGTGTAAGTGCACATATATACAAGAGAAGGCCTTTCTTACTTATAAGTGAGGTTTTTAAAACCAATTAAAAGTGCACTTGAGAAGGTTTACTACCTGCAAACAGATTTTTTAAAGTCCACTTGCAAGTTGAAAAAAAAAAACTTAATTTATGCTTGAAAGACACTTGCAAGTGGGGTTTTAAATTCGACTTACATGTAGGTGAAAAACTCATCTCTTTTTGGGTAAAATAAAATCACAAATGAGGCTTTTAATTTTTTTTGCAAGTGTGGAAAATATGCATTCTTGAAGTTCTTTCTTTTGGGAAAAGCTAGCATCTTCTCTTGCATTTTTTCATGGGAAGAACTTGTATTCAATTTTTGGGAAGAAATTAGTGTTATTGGGAAAAAATGTTCAATAATTAATGCCCAAAATCCTACACACAAATCTCTCTAAATGACATTTTTTACCTGAAGCAGACAAAGTTCAAATTAAAATCCTTCTCTGAATGCCTTTAAGGAGAATGAAATTGCTGCAAACAATGCTAAAAATCCACCCACACAATCATTCTTATAAGCATTTAAAAATACAATTCAAATCAAACCAAAACACCTTCTCCATAAATGCAATTTGCAGTCTTGGAAGGTCTATTTGTTGAAGATAATTATTCAATTATGTATTGTCATTAATGTATACACAAATGTAGTGATGTTACACAAATGTCTAAACCTAACCGAGCACAGTCAGTGTATGCCGATATCTCTCAGGCATTGAAGAAGACTACAATATCAGCCAAGTGATTTTCTGTACTAACCGAGCTCTGTTGGTTAATGAAGAAAGTTTTGTATTAACTAATTTCACTCGGGAAATATAGTAAGTTTGGTTTTAGTCGAGTAACAGTCGGGCATCGAAGGATTACAGTGTTAACTGAGTTATGCATTTAGTGTCAGCCGACTAACTGCAGTTTACACTTTATGTTTAATTGGGTAATTGCAGCTAGCAAAATTGAGTTTTATTATTTATTTTGAAGGGTATTCAAGCCAACTTGACAAGGCCTATCATATATATATATATATATATATAAGGTCAAGTTTGGATTTAATGTGTGGTAGAGTTTTGATATGAAGAGTGAAGGTGAAGTAAGAAGGAATTTTGATTAAGGACAAAATATCCAGACCGAGCTGCAAAAGAATAGTTGATCAGTGAGGATCTAGTTAAAGACAAAATAGAGATTTGAATCTGCAAAGACATATGCTTCTTCAATCAGCTCAACTCATTTTTACTCTCTAACAATTTTAGCACTGATCCAAATCTCTTTATAGAGTAGACTTAACAGTCTTTCATAAATCCTCTCACAAGGTGACATTTCTACATTGAAGTGTTTGAAGACCTCTAACAAGGCCACTCCTAATAGGGTGATTAAATCCTCTAACAGGGTCACACCTAATAGTGTGTTTTGTAACCTTTAATAGGGTTGGCTCCTAACAGGGCTCAGTTCATAAGAGGGAAAAATAGTAACTAGTTACAAGTGGTGGTTTTCCCAAATTGGGTTTCCATGGTAAATCTTGGTGTCATATGTGTACCTATTATTTTCTTTATGCTTTATGTTTCTGCACTTAATCACTAAAGGTTAATCATATTTAATATCTTAAGATTTCTTTGTTAACCGAGTAACAACATAATATCTTTGTTAACCGAGTAACAACAAAATATCTTTGTTAACTGGGTAACAGTGATAAGTTTGATTAAGACATCTAAGGGACTTGGATTTGATTTTGTGGTAACTGATTCACCCCTCCCCTCTCAGTTACTCAACTCATTTCCAACACTATTGACAAATGATAAATAATGAATACCAAAATACATGAATATAGCAATTGAAAGACTTTTTCAAACACCCAAAATGTGGTTTCAACATGAGATTGCAAGCTGATTTGTAATAGAGGCAAAAAATGACACTCTAAGAGGAAAAAATAGTTTGTAATGATCAAAGAAATCTTCCAAATGATTTATTTTTCCCTTGGATGGGCTTTCTGAACCACGTTGCAAGATTGAATACATTTCTTCCTTTTAAAAGCACTTGCAAATACCCTAGAAAGGATTTTGAATTTGAAATTCAAGTGTTGGAAATGTCTTTAATAAAAGTGATGGGTTTTTGAAATAATATTAGAATAAAAATCGACTTGTAATAATAAATACTCAATTATGAATTCCCTAGATGGGCTTTATTACTCACAATGTAAGTCAAAACGTTGCCAAAGGATGGTAAAAATATATTTTATATAAGCAACCTTCCAGGAATAAGTCTTGGGCAGATTTTGGACTGATGTTACAATATAAAATGATTTCTAAACAACCTTAATATTCCCGAGTTTTGCTTTTAGAGCCTTACGATATATGCAATCACCATAAAATGCATTAGAATAATGGAGACGGTCTTTATTTTGGCCTTTGCAAGCATGGAAATGTTTTAAAATGAAATAGAAACTTCATTTAATAATGACGACGAGCTTCTTACATGTAATTGCAAGAAATAGAAGTTTATCAATATGCATGAGAAGGAAAGACACTTTTTACACCAACTTACACGTCTTTTTAACCTTTAAAATAATAAACATATGTTGTGGTTGGGCTTTTGGAGCCTAACTACAAGCACAATTATATTTAAAAAGTCATAATGAGTTATTTCAAATGAGATTTAGAAGCCCACTTACATCTTTAAACTTTTAAAATAAAGACTTGTAATGCCTTAAAAAAATAAGGTCTTCATGCAAAAGGTGGGTTTTAAAGTGTCTTTTATATTAATTTTGTGTTAAGGAGAAGACATGCAGTCAGGCTTAAAAGCCCACTTACATGTTTGAAAATTCTATTAAGTTTACATGTTTCCTTTAAAAGACTGTAATAGTGGACTTTATTTCCCTTAATGTAAGTGAATGACACCCAAGACAAGTTACAATGACTCACAAAAAGGCTGTATTTCATGACTTAAGAGGCCTTGGTGGACTTTTGATTCCTAATTGCACGCTTTTTAAACAAAGAACAAAGGCCTGTAGTTAGACTTAAAATCCCTACATGCATGTAGCTTAATTCCTCATTATCTCTTAGAATATAGCTCCAAATTAGGCCTATGATAGCTCGAAACGAGCGAATTTCAAAAGGAAACAAACCTAGGGTGAAAAAAAATGGAAATTTAAAACAAAATCAAGAATAATCAATCAAGGACTTGAAGGATACCAAAAATCGAGTACTTACAGTCAGGAAAGTTTAAAACCCATTTTTGCAAGAGAGAAAAAGAAAAACTCGACCAAAACTTTTGAAAATGACATCTTTAGGACGTAAGACTTAGGATAGATCAAGAGATAATTGATTTCCTTTGTAAAAAATAATTAGGAATTCCTAACTTAGAGAATTTGAACTACGAATTGATGAGAAATTGTGTAGGGTTGTCTAATTTTTTGAATACAAAATTGAGGACAACAATCTTAGCCCTTGATTTCAAATCAATCTTGATCATTCATTGTATTTGAGTCCCTTTAAAAAAGGCTTTCTCACATAATCACTATCCAGTGTTGTGCTTACATGGTGGATATATATGATCATTTTGGATTATTGCATGGTTCTTTGCATCTTGCACTTAGATTATGTCACATCCCTCTTGATTACTGATGCCCTAGATGATACTTTGTGGTTTTTTTAAAATAGTGGGTTTGGAACTAATTGATGCCCTAGATTATACATGCTTGTTTTAATGAAACAATTGTTTATGAAATTTGATGCCCTAGAAGTTTAAACTTATTTATTCATGAAACAGTGGTTTTAGTTATTTGATGCTCTAGATGTTAAGTGCATACTTGAACGAAACAACGGTTTACAAATTTTATGCCCTAGATGGTATTTATTTGCTTTATTGGAATAATGGTTTCAAATAAGGTTATTCTAATGTTATTTTTGTTTCTTGGAACAGTGGTTCAGAATGTATTTCATGTAGATATGGTATACTTATCTTGAAATTATAGATTATCATTATGTAATATAATCATTTTGATGATAACAGATTGACTACATTTCATGTTCAAGTGGGAGTTGGTGCAAGAAAGATTTGTCCTCTGAGAAAGGACGGAAAACATCACCAATAGTGGATGTAAACATGATCATGAACGTCAGGCATGTTGAACTCTGAGTGGTAAGTTTTACACACTAGGGTTGGCCATTGACCTTATCTGGAGTATAAGAGACAACTGTAGAGGATTTTGTCAACTCTCGCCCTGCCCTAGACCTTGTGTTAGGTATTAACAGTGATCGCCTTGCACCTTTCTCGTTGGTTAATCCTAGCCTCTTTTGCGTTATTTAAATGTCTTTATTCAGTCACACTTGATATTTTATATATAT
>MU224529.1:1385772-1432445 GCA_018584345.1 Thuja plicata
AACTAAAGATCAAGGTCAAGTTGTAAACCTTGGATCTAAGAGTTAACATTGTAATGCGTGATTCCAAGATAGGTCAAATACTTGTATAAATAGATGCTCAATATATTGTAAACAGTTGTTGTTCAATGAAGATAGTAGCTATGGAGAGCATCTAGAGACCAGAAAAGAGAATTCATGTAGAAGGACAGAAAAGAATCAAATCAGTTTCAAGAACAAGAACACAGGCTACCGACGAGCAGAGAAAAGGTATTCATCAATCACTTAAGGTGATATTATTATTCTGAGAGCTTTAATGGATCTGTAATCAGCAATTGTAGATTGCATATACTCAGGTCAACATTTGTACTCATTATAACAAGTGTAGTACGCATAAGAAATCCTTTCAAGAAAGGTGGGCTTAACCATCCTATTGTAAATCTCATAACTGAGTGCACACTAAAATCAGTGCTGCTAAATCTCTTAACAAAGTAGATCTTAACAGGTCTCCACCTTAATACTCCTAACAGGGTAGATCATCAAAAGTGATCAAATTGTAAGCCTTAACTGACTCCCTTTCATTCTGCAAATAGTGAATTTTTGTGGGTGCCATCCCCACCACAGTTTTTACTTCCTAACAGGAGTTTTCTGCGATACCATATCTTGTGTTATGTGTTTATTACTTTCATGAATGTTTCTATGAATGTTGCAAACTATTAAAGATTATGAATGAACAATACATGCATAAGGAAGAACAACATTAATGGTTAGTAATACAGTAATGAATGATTACTAATGATGAATTGTGAAAGGTGTTAAAAGTTTTAGAGGTACTGATTCACCCCTCCCCTCTCAGTACTACTTCCCATTAATTCCAACATAAATTGCAATTCAATTTGCAATACTATGACTGAGAGAATGAGAGGAGATAAGAGAAAATTCAAGTCGACACATGGAGCTAATAAGTGTTTTGAGTATTTAAAACAAAAGGTTGTTGAATTGTCTATGTTAGCGTTACCTGATTTCAATAAGGTATTCCAAGTTGAATGTGATGCAAGTGGCAGTGCAATAGGAGCATTGTTGAGTCAAGAAGGTAAAATTGTTGCTTTCTTTAGTGAGAAGTTGAATAATGATAAAAGGAAATATTCAGTGTATGATCAAGAATTCTATGCTATTGTTCAAGCCCTGAAGAAATGGAGACCTTATTTAATGTCAAGTGAATTTGTATTGTATACTGATCATAAGGGTTTACAGTATCTAGGTAGTAAGAACAAGTTGAATCATAGACATATGAAATGGGTAGAGTATTTGAATAATTTCACATTTGTGATAAAGAATATGAGTGGAGTATCCAACCAAGTTGATGATGCATTGAGTAGAAGAAGATCTTTGCTGACTAAAATGAGAATTGAGGTTCTTTGTTTTAATGATATGAAGAATTTGTATGAAACTGACCTTGATTTTTTTGAGTCGTGGATAATGTGTAGAGAACCTATTCCAGATCAACCGAGTAGGTTTGAATACTATTTCATTCAAGAAGATATGTTGTTCAAAGGAATTTAGTTATGCATACCGAGAGGATCAATGAGAACCAATTTGGTAAAGGAAAAGTATAGTAGTGGTTTGGTTGGACATTTTGGCATTGATAAGACATTGAGTTTACTAAAGGAAAGGTATTTTTGGCCTTATTTGTATAAGGATGTTAAAAAATTTGTGAAGAGTTGTGGAGTTTGTCAAGTTGCAAAAGGAGTAAGTCAGAATAGTGGATTGTATACACTTATTTCTGTTCCTGAGAAAACTTGGAGTGATATCAACATGGATTTTGTTCTTGGCTTACCAAGGACAACAAGAGGTAATGATTCCATATTTATTGTTATGGAGAGATTTTCCAAGATGAAACATTACATACCATGTAGGAAAACATCAGATGCAGTACATATCATAGATATTTTCTTCAAGGAGGATTTTTAGATTGCATGCATTATCGAGAAGTATCATCTCTTACTGAGATAGTAAGTTTGTTGGCTTTTTTTGGAAAACTCTTTGGAAGAAGCTGGACATTGAGTTGAAGTATAGTTCTACATTTCATCCACAGACTGATGGAAAAACAGAGGTTGTAAACAAAAGTTTGGGTAACCTATTGATATTATTAGTTGGAGACAAACCAAGTAATTCGGATTTGATGTTAGCACATGAAGAGTTTTCGAATAATAATTCAGTGAATAGGAGTACTCAAAAGAGACCTTTTCATATTTTTACTGGTATACAATCGAGAGGTATATCAAACTTGGGGTGATCCCACAATAGTGGGTTACACTTTTTCAGAGGAATAAATTCCTCACAAATCCGCGAGGTGGGAGGATTTAGTCGGGTACTTTCGATAGAAAGTACCTGATTGTTTCGATCGAAATATTCATAGTTTTGATCAAAACTACTTTTTTTGCTTAGTTTCGATCGAAACTAAGCTAGTAAAGATTTTAGTGGGATTTTGACCCATACGCATGTTAAACTAATAAAGCACTTTCGATCAAAACTAATTAGTTTCGATCGAAAGTACTTTCTATCGAAACCCCCAAAATTGAGGCTATCTGGAAAGGCTAACAAAAATCTATAGTTTTCATGGCTTCGGGGCTCAAGTGTGGGGCTCAAATGGAAGAATAAGGAAACCTCCTTTTTCATCACACAAGTACTTTGAATGATCTTTCTAACGGATATAGATTTGACAAATTTTGAATTAATTAGGTCTATGTATTTTGACGTGCATCGGATGTAGGTTTTTTATCCAATATAAACTTCCAGGTTTGATGTTCAATGAAAAATAGTAGAAAAGAGAAAACAAAAATTAAAAAATAAAAGTGCCCTCCAGCTTTGAGTCTTCTTTCTATCAAAAAAAAAATTGAATTTTGATAAATACACAACAAGTTATCAGCTACGCAATCAACGTATGTCACAATTACGGTTTACTCTACTTCAAACGTTCATAAAATATACAATAATCATGATAATGTCATCAAACCAATTGCATACCCTCTGTATGGATGTTACAAATCGAAATTTGAAAGAATCACATTGATATCTATTTTAGAAAAAAAGTTATGTTGTACGAAGTCATTGTACCTTTTTGAAAATGACGTTTTCAGAAACATAGCAGTTTTAGTGGGAGAAAAAAAAACCATTAAAATCAATTCAAAAATTTAAAAAAAAAACATATTTAGAATTTAGACAGAAAATCCTAAAAGACTCTAGTTTACTTCATCTTCCGATTTCAAACAGTTTAAGAACAATATGCATCGAAATGTGAAAGTTTTTCTCAAAATGTAGACTTCAATGTCCGTTTAGGCAAAAAAGTGTAACCCACTATTGTGGTATCACCCCTTGAGAGATATGTTGGAGAAGAGAAGAGGAGTGCTGAAGGAGAAGAATTTTTTGAGTTTATGAAGTCATTGCATGAGGAAGTGAAACATAGGTTGGAGCGAAGTAATAAGAAATACAAGGATAGTGTAGATAGATCAAGAAGACATAAGATTTTTAAGGTTGGCAATGAAGTGATGGTTCATTTGAAGAAAGGAAGATTTCTTATTGGAACTTATGGTAAATTGAAGATGAAGAAATTTGGTCCCTGTAAGATATTGAGGAAGTTTGATTGTGGAAATGCTTATGAAGTAGAGTTACCTGATGACATGGACATATCACCTATATTCAATATTTCAAATTTGTATGAGTATCATAAACTTGATGAAGAAGTGACAATTCCGAGTGATTATCCTAAGAAACAGATAGAAGAAGTTGAATAGATTTTGGAACAAAGAATTGGTAGAAGCACAAGAGGAAAGGATTACATGGAATACATGATAAAGTGGAAGAACAGACTGATTGAAGACTCTACATGGATTTCTCAATCTGAGTTGGATTCAGCTCAGGTTATACCTCACTCATGACTCAGAGAATTATTTCTTTTTGAAACCCTAGGTGTTCGATGCAGGAGCATGTTGGGTTCATGGAAATCTGGTGTAAACCAAAAAAATATGTTTTCTTTTGAGCTCGGTAACTTGCTGTAGACTTTCGGTCAAATTATCAATAACTATTATGGAGTTCTCGGTTGAGGGTTCTTATCTTGATTCACTGTCGAACTTGGTTACAATTCTTGGCATGGTTTCACCGAACGGTGTATGTGGCTATTTCTATTTTCTCAGTGGTTTCCTATTTCCTCTCTCACTGAGTGAGTTTTGTTTTGTTGGATCTTTGGGCCGACATGTGCAGTTGATTTTTGTCATGATATTAATGTTGAGATCACTCATTGGGAAACGTGTGGACCTAAATTTGGTTTATTTCTTTCTCCAATGCTGGATCTTGAGGATCTTTTGGGCCAACCTTTTCGATAGCCTCTTGTATAAATGTAATGATCTATTCTTAGGTTGAGGTAGTGTATTTTGGGAAGAAGAAGCTAGAGATTGTGGATCTTACATGTATGAGGACTGTATCTGCAATAAATTTGAATGTATTGGCCATAACTGGGAAGGCCTTAAATCCCAACATGTATTAAGTTTGATGAATAAATTTAAAGTATCTATATTCCTTTTCTCCTTCTCTATGCTTGAGCTTCTGAGTTGTGATTATGCAAGTAGGTTTTCTGTTTGGGAGTGCCTTTGGTTCCAGGTACTAACCCTCTTTTCATCAGTAATCCACACTTGCCATCCTCTTGACATGTTACACCACTCTAGTCAGCCAAAGCTAGATATTTGCAAGATCACACACTTCAGCAGACGTCACCAAGAACACAGTGACCCAAAAAAACACAAGTAACATTCTCCAACATGTCTTCTACCATGCTTTAAGCTTGCAAATCATAACTTGTGCTCGCTTCCAAGTTATCCCAAAAATACAAAGACTATCTTTGTCATAATTCACTGTCACTGTTCTGTACCCGGTCTTGACCAAAACAAATATAACTTATGCCAAAAGTAAGATCAAGCCAAGCAACCTTAGATATAAGATCCATGCTCATCCCTGTATACATCTCCTTGCACACATGCTCTAAAATCTCGTAAGGTGTTCATACACTTCTATCAGTCTTCCATGTACCATTGATAACTAGTTTGTCTTGGACTTCAATTGAAACATATGTTGACATTAGTGACAAAACATAAATGTCAACACCTCTAACAACAATAATTCCAACACTTTATTTACCTTAATGCAAGTGAATGACACCCAAGACAATTACAACGACTCACAAAAGCCCATATTTTATGACTCAAGAGGCCTTGGTGGAATTTTGATTCCATATCGCAGGCTTTTAAACAAAGAACAAAGACCTGCAATCAAAATTAAAAACCTTACCTGCATGTAGCTTATTTCCTCATTATCTCTTAGAATATAGCTCCAAATTAGGCCTACGATAGCTTGAAATTAGTGGAATTCAAAAAGAAACAAACCTTGGATGAAAACAAAACTGAAATCAGATAAAATAATAAAGAAAAATCAATGAAGGACTTGAAGGATACCAAAAATTGAGTACTTGCAGTCTAGAAAGTAAAACCCATTTTTGCAAGAGAGACAAAGAAAAACTCAACTGAAACCTTCAAAAATGACATCTATAGGACGTAAGACTCAGGACAATTCAAGGGATAATCGATTTCCTTCGTAAAACCTTATTAGGAGTGCATAACGTAGAGAATTTGAACTATGAATTGATGAGAAATTGTGTAGGGTTGTTTAATTTTTTGAATACAAATTTGAGGAAAACAATCTTGGCCTTTGATTTCAAATCAATCTTGATCATTCATTATTTGAACCCCTATATAAAGGTTCGCTCACATAATTTGTAAGGGAGTTATGTTCGATAATTGTTGCCAAAGTTTTAGAAAAATTGTTTTCTATTCATTGTTATGCTTGCATGGTGGATATATATGATCATTTTGGAGTATTGCATGGTTCTTTGCATCTTTCACTTAGATTATGTCACACCCCTCCTAATTACTAATGCCCTAGGTGATACTTTCTGGTTTTCTTAAAACAATGGTTTTGGAACTCTGAGGGGTCAGGTTTACACACTAGGGTTGGTCATTGACCTTTTCTAGACTATAGGAGGTGACCTTAGAGGATTTTGTCAATGCTCACCCTACCCTAGACCTTGTGTCTAGGTACTAAAAGTGATCACCTTGTACCTTTCTCGTTGGTTAATCCTAACCTCTTATGCGTTATTTAAATGTCTTTATTCAATCACACTTGAAATTATATATGTGTGTGTATGTGTGTAATAATTATATATCTGTATTTATTATACTTATATATAACTATTTGATAATATTTTTAATATTCATATATACGTTTATGTATAATTGGGGTCACGAAACATCAGATCGATCTCAGATTGAAGGAGAAGTTGTATGGATTGGTACAACAGACAGGCAACACAAGGCGGATTTGATGTGGAACCTGTGTACTCACAGAAGACATAAAGATGTGAGAGTAACTCAGGATTGCCAAGCCAAAACAGTATACAAGGGTCGATCCTGCCAGGATTGAAGACGGTAAGAATCACAAGAGTATGTGCAACCAGTATCTGAGAATGCATAACAGTGGCGTAGCTAAGAGGAACAAGAGTGAATCATACAACCTCCAATTTCTCGTGCTTCTCGACGCACTCCCCTCCCTCATAGTCTGTAATGTTCTCAATTTTCTGCCCCAACAAATCCGTACCATGTGGAATCCATAGAAGCGGCGGATGTATTTTATGTGCCCTATTATAGTGGCTTGGATGCACCGCGGTTTATTTACAGGTCTGAAAAGGGCCGAAGGGTTAAGCACAGATTGGAGCTCACGGCTTGGCTGGAGAAGAACGACGGGTCGAGGTGGAGGAAAAAGGGCGGAGCCAAGTCAGCTTAGATGGGTCATCCATCGCAATAAGATTATATATGTTTGACATAAGAATCTGTTAATTGGGTGATATTAGTGAGAACGAGGCTTTGTTTGGATTTCCCTTGTGTGAGCTTGAGACAGGATAAGGGGGCAGATCGTACTCGAGGATCTAATCTTATGGACTTGAATTGCAGTTTTTAAAAGTAGATATATCTTTTTGTTTCTGTGCCTGCATTTTGATGAATATTGGAAGTGATAGAGCACTGAAACATTAAAGATGTTAGGGAAGGAAGCTGGATGATTCGCCTATGTTTCGTAGTCAAGTAACCTTAGATTGCATCGCTTGAAACTTAAATTTTAAGATATCTAACTTTGAGTGCATGGAGTTGTGCAAATTGCCTATCACTAAAATTAAAATTTGATCTTAGAACAAGTGTCTGAATGCATTGCATTCATCATGGTCTATCATTAGGTTTTAGAAGTAGACTTAGTCTTAGAAGTTAGTGACGTATATTGGAATAGTTTGTGCATGGTGCAAGGATGTAAAAACTATGTCATACTTAAGAAAATGAGTTTCAGTTGAATTTAAGTTCATAATTATAATGTAAACATGGGCATCTTAGATTTTGATGCATGTTGCTCTGTATACAAGTGGGAGAAATAAATTAAATGCTAGAATGAATGCAGATTGGGTTTTATTTTTTGGCTGAAAATGAATGGATGGAAACAAGTTAACAATAGTTAAAATGTTTTATTTGAGAATGCAATTTGTTCTAGGCTAAATAATTATTATTGAACCTTCTAGATTGTGAAAAAATTATGTTTTTTGTGGATAATTTTTTATTTTTTTGTGTTGAAACAATTGGCTGTGCTGTCTTTTTTGTACTTTTTCTTGACAAATTTGTTTATCTTTCTCTAAGTTTTGCTCTACTTGAAATTAATACAATGAACATTAGTAGTAACCGAGCTCTAAGAACTTTTATTAGTCCGTGTTGTTAAGGTAGGAGACTAATGTTTTCATGTTGTTTATTCTTATTAGTTCATGCCTTGGAAACTATGCATACTCCTTTTATCCTATGATCCTTTGAAATTATTCTATTAAAGATGTATTTTCTACATTTATTTCCATTTTGTGATTGGCTGCTCGGTTTTTTTCCTAGTGGTTTATTTCTATTTTCCCATCAACAAATCTGGAAAAAAAATCCAGCAGACAAGTGGTTGCATATCATAGTTAACATGCTGCAAAAAAATATTGATAGTTGTGTCTTATCTGTCTCATCCTATCAAGCACAAATGGCGAACCTTCCCTCCCTCACACAGATGCCTTTCTAAACTTGTGTAGATAAGAAATGGGATGTTGCTTCCCTCATCCTTTCTTTCCCGCCTCAATTTCTCAATTTAACACGAGGAGGTCTATTCAAAATGACATGGATATGTGGAGCTGGAACCGACATTCGCCTACCCAATCTGAAAGCCTCCTCTTTGGATTTTTGCGCATCTTGGCTTTTTTCCCTGGTAAGCCTTGCTATGGCTCATTCTATTTCTTCACGGATTAACAACTCTGCAAACTGAAACTTGTTATCTCAGGGTTTTTCATTTAGAAAAATTTGTAGATAAAGGTACAAAATGTTTTATCCATTAGCCTGTGATAAGATGAGACAGAATGACAATTCCATTTTGCAGGTTTTTGGAGAATTTGCAGATGTGTATTTTGAACATGCAGCTACAAATGGTAGTAAAGGTGGAAAGTGAGTGAAACCTTATGCTGAGTTTGAGCAATGTTCGGTGTTCTACCTTGCACATTCACACTAAAAGTTTATCAGAGTTAAAATTGAAATTGGTGGTCCTGGCAGTGCAGTTTATTGCCCTAAAATAATAATAGCATTAAGGGTTATGTACCTTCCAAATATATTCATATTATATTCTTTTTCCCCTGCATTTGTAGGTTGTTAATGGAGAATATTGACAATTGTGGTACTGTACGTGGGTTCATTTATCTTTTGTAATCCTTTGCATTCTTAGGATTCTAATGGCTTTATTTATCTTAAAACAATGAATAAAACATGAGTATTTGTCCATTTTTTGGTGCTTTGGGATTCATGTCCAAGTACAGAGAAAAAATTGGCAATCTAATCGCTGAACACACCTAGTGCATATTAGTTGTGAATTATTGTGATTTTTTGCAAAATTTTTGGTACACTAAGTTAAACAATGTAAGGATCTCTATTATGCAATTTATATTGTTACAAATAGTTTCTAGGTGTATTTAGTTTCTTAATTTGTTGTATTCGTAGGCTTGTAATGGAGGATTTAACAAACAAAGTTTTGTTCCTGCCTTCTAATGGCGGGCCTGAGAAAATTTGGCATAAAATAGGGGTGGGTGTTTGTGGCATCCTACAACGTTTTAGGGACACGTATCTGCATGTTTCTGTAACAAAATCTATTATATGCAGACAGGTGGTTTGCATGATGAAATAGATGGACAATTTTTGTGCATTATAGCATACCAACGTCTTTCTTCTAGTTTTGAAGTCTTCTCTTTCTATACACAAACTTGATTATTATCACTCACTTTGATCTTAATGAGCAGTCTCAGCACCCTGAGTCGTGAGGAGATTTCACCATCCTTCTCAATCACATTGTCCTCGACTACAAATTTGTGTGCCTTTTGAAAACAAGGTTAGTATAATGGGGTGCTCTATATCATTTAAATTTACAATTTATGTTATCTCCATTTTAGTTGTATACTTCCTATATGTTTTTGTTTTGTAAACATATTTCTTTCAACGATGGATTTCATTCATTAATGTAGGGTTTGATGAAATTTATAGTTGTTGCAACCGTCGAAACAACGTTTCCTACCATGATGATGTCATTTCAAAGCCTTTAAGATAATTACAAATATAATTAGTGTTTTCCTCTTAATTGTTCGTCTTGTTCTAGTGGAATCTTTTGGTTTTCGACCTCAGCCCATTTGAATTTATTACTTGGGGATGCCCGCCTTAGAAAACTTCTTCGTTTATATATTTGGTCTGCTTGATTCTTTTCAAATGGGGTAAAATTCAGATAATTTAATTTTCATCTTTTATTCTCTCTTTTTTATTATCTATATGAGCCAATGAGAAGGTTTACTCTTATTATGGTAGGTTGATGACATTTCTCTACCTATAGATTTTTAATCAGTATAAATGCTTCTAATTCTACAAATCTCCAATTGGTTTTATTTGTGTATATGGGTGAGGAAAGTGTGTAAATCTACATCATGATGATAAGGATTAGCTTCTCCATAATTCATGTTTTTGGGGCAAATTGGACTAAAGGTCCATCCTTACAATTTAGGGTCCAACATATGTTTCTAGCAGTGGGAAGTGTCATGGCCTCTTGTTTTTTCATCCAGTGGATAAGAAATCGGGCTTAGGAAAATATGGAATTTCAAATGACATTCTCATCTCTTGCCATGATTTATATAATTTTTATTAGGGTTTTTCTTCTCTTCTTAATTCGTATTTATTTTGATTTGCATGCAGCTAGAAGAGGAAGCGATCGATCCAGGGGCAGGGGAGAGACAAGCACATTTTTGCGCCAAGCATCCGATAGACTTGTGCCATCCATTTCAGGTGAGATTTGTCCCATAGAAGCACAAGCATACAAGTCGTACGACCCACTTTCCCTTTTCTTGTTCTCACTTTTGTGGGTTTATTGGTAATGGGATAGCGACCACAACACTTCTATTCCTAACACCAACTAATTTAACTATTTATTAGAAATCCTTTGATGATGCAGTGTAACATGGTGGCTTGGGACAGTAACTCACCATAAATAAGATGGTTCAAAACTTTGAGCTTTATCACATTTAACCCTTTCATGATGCTTATTAATATAAGTACAACTTATTGCCTTATACAACCCTTAAGGCATATTTTCCTCCATGAGATGTATGGCTAGATGGGCTCATAACCTAATCATCTTCCATAAGAATTAACTACTATTCTTTCTTTTTCATTTTTTCTAAACTTGAAGTCTTCAATTCTTGGCTCATCAAAGACTTTTAGCATTTTTATCTTTACTCTTCTTTGAAAACTCTATATTGAATTTTGTAGGTGGATGTTTGACATACACATTTTTCTATGGTAATATTTGCCTTTTATATTAAGAGAAAGGAGTCGTAAACTCATGCTTCTGAGCATTGTGATTGAAAAACTTGGTACAACAAAATGAAACAAAACAAAATCTTAAGAAAAAATATTGATGAAGGGTTTATTTATGATCATGTATTTAATGTTTTGCATCTAGCTAGATAGACATGTGTGCAGTTACATGTATTGGACATGGTGATCACAATACATAAACAAGAAAGTGAATCTTTGGTATGCAGTGATAAATATTTGTTAATTGGACATAATCTTAATCCTCTTGGTTCATATTTTTGATGAGATTATACTATTTTTCTTAATTTAATGTAGTATAAAAAAATTGTATAGGTTTTAAATTAACTACTATCTTTTTCTCTCACCTAGTATTCCTTGGCAAGGCATTACAATTTCAAATATAAAAAATAACACACACACACACAATACAAATATTAATATCAAATTAATGACCAAACTAGTTTTTTTCATCAAAATTATCTCTGCTTTGCTAAAATTTATTATGTTGTGACATTCATGAATTGAAAATACTTTACCTGTCATCAGCTACAACTTCTGTATTAGCTCCTTGATAATTTTCTTCTTCTCAGTTACTAGCAATTTAGGCCATCAGCTTGCTAAATTTCAGATAAACACAAAAATGAGATAGTAGCATTATAATAAAACTTGAATATATATTAAAGAAAAAAATGATCCTGTAACATAGATTTCAACACACAAATTAGAAATACCTTCTTTTGTCTGGTCTTTCTGTACCTCATTGTTGTTGCCTAATTCTAATTCTAGGACAATATTTTATAATTCTAGTTCCTCCAGTTTATCCTCACAAACTTGAATCCCAATGCGTTCACAGTAGTATAGCATATATTTGTCTACATGCTGAAGCCTATACTAAACAAACCCATGCAGGGCCATCCACCAGGAACTCATGGGACTAGTGTTGAAGATATCAAGTGTACAAAGACTGTAAATGGTGTCTGGATCTATGCTGGAGCCACACCAAGTATCAAAAATATGCTTTCTATTATTTTTTTGAGATTTCAAAACTGTCTACTCTTTACTATCTATGTATGAAGACAAAGATTAACATAGTTTCCCTTTATTAATTTTATTATTATTATTATTTTAATTTCTCTTGAATATTGGGGCTTATTTTTATCCTTTTCCTTATGTTATGGTTGCAGATAATACTATCTAAAGTTGATAGAAGCATCCTTAACATGGATAGAGGTTGATGCTGAGTTACTTGATTCAATCATGCTATGTGTGGATTCTTATTCTTTTATTTTCTTATGTTCATATATGCACAGTTGAATATTATGGATCTTGCCAAAGAGTTTATAAACAATCCAACCACTTGATATTCATAACCATTTAATTTATTATTTCTTTACTATTACTTTGTAATATAGATAGATGTCTCATCGATCAGTGTTCTACCATTGTTTGTGATCCAAATAATAAATAAATCACAACTATATTACATAAAGTTAGCATTTTTCCACAATCTGGATAGTATTGTATGCAGTTATTTCTAGAAATGATTGTGTTCTTCTTTTCATCCTCATGGAGTATGGTATCACTATCTGATCATTGAATTTCTAGCATTCAAATCTAGAGTTGAAACAATCTGCTCCACCATTATACTAGAGTTGAAACAATCTGCTCCACCATTATACTAGAGTTGAAACAATCTGGTACAATATTTTCATAAACGAACTTACATTGCAATTGGGAATTCCAGTATTGCAATCTTTGGCAATTAGGCAGGGACTCCATCTGCATCGCAACTCTTTTTATATATGGTCATGTAGGTGATATGGATAACTTGCATGTATTCATAGACGTGACATGGAGATCTCCAATCTTTGATTGTTAATTCAATCTAGGGTTTCAATGGAGTGAAAAATACTGTAGGTTTTAAATGTCTCTAATATTAGTGGAATTATTTTGGAATATATGATTATATTTATGATTGGGTATGTTGACAATGATGGTTTTCAAAACGATAATGAAAATGACATTTTTTAATTAACAAAGAAGCTTAAAACAAGCTGAGATAAAAATGGCACTAATGTTTTTAAATCAAATAAATCTCGGGGATTGGTATTTCCATTTTAATCTAGATTTTTCTTTATCCTTTCATCTAGCCTTTTGTCTTTTTCATGTTTGCAAAGCTCCATTTCAATTCTTCATGTTGAGACCTACAAGTAGAATGGTCACACAAGTTGAAAGGCTGGAGCCAATATAACTTGATCTTGACTATAGCCATGTTACATGTAGTAAGGTTGAGGATACTAAAAGTAATACACCTCTTAGGATAATAATAAAAATTTGGGGCCCCTACCTGGAACTCGAATGAGTTTTTTCTTGAAGCTCCTCAACCACTCTCTTAGCCCCTCAATATGCAAATGAGGGGCTTGCAGTTCATTTTTTGATATTTAAAATATCAGTTAGAATCGGCCAAGTCTAACATGGCCGAGTACCACTCGACCTAGTCTATTGGGCCACATAGGTGCCATTCGGCGTTGCATGGCACCCACGTAGACTCGGTCATGTTGGAATTGGCCGAGTCTAACTAGGTCAAGTCTAACTGGGTCGAGTGCTCTGAGTTAGCCTTAAGGCGATAGTTTATTATGCTTTTACCCAACACTGTCAACTATTGAAGCCGAATATATGGAAGCAACACATGCTAGCAAGGAGGCAATCTCGCTTCACAGGATTTTGGGTAAGTTACAAGTAAAATAGGATAAAATGGTTTTACATTGTGACAATCAAAGTGCTATTTACTTAGCATGAAACTCAACATATCATTCCAGAACAAAGCATATTGACATTCAGTATCACTTTGTTTGTGAAGTGGTGGAAGGAGGACAAATATCTTTGGCCAAGATTCACACTGATATTAACCAGGGCTATATATATATATATATATATATATATATATATATATATATATATATATAATGATGAAGACTATTGGTAGAGAAAATTTTATTTGCTGCAAAACTTCTCTTGGTCTACAGATTACCTGATAGCAGGGAGCATTGGCAATGGTGTTTCAATAGAGGAATTTCATAAGTTTGTAATTTGACTTCAAGTGGGAGAATGTTGGAATCTGAAATCATCATGGAGAACCACTAGCAGCGGTTGAGTCATAATGGATAATAATCTAGTTGTGGTTGAGTCATTAAATGGGGTTGATTCATTAGATAATTGTGTAGTGCATCATTAAGGCGCTCAAATTTTTTTTTTTGAGACTTACTATAAATAGATGGTTTTTATGAGTCAAATTACTATAAATAGTAATTTCAACAAGTGTGGTACATTTCGACAAGTGTTGTACATGTAGTTGTACGATTCATACTTACTAAAATTAGGACTCTACAACTCAGTTTTTTATATGCAACTCAAATTTATGTTTGTAGATATGTTTTGGAGATTGTTGTAGCTGTGAAAATTCTTGAGAATAATAAATTGAAAGATATTTTTTCATGGTTTTTTCTCCTGGTATGATTTTACTAGGTTTTTCCTTGTAAATTCTATGTTGTATATTTTCTCTTCTCTCGAATTTTCTACAATTGTAATTTTCATAACAACAACAACATAATGAGTAATCAATTCAAGAGTATACCAACAAGTTTTGTGACTAGTCTATGTGTATCCATGAGAAAATAATTGACAACACAAAGTGATCAGATACATCACTAGTGTATCACCTTATATTTGTACCAAAATGTTGTTCCTAACTCTAGACACCTTGGCACTTGAAAGAGTGGACAACTTTTAAATAGAATGAAAGAGTTTGAAATGCAGAGTGGCAGGAGAAGGAGCGAGCAAGGGTGATTGAGACCTTCTGCAGACATAGGGGTTGTAGATGATGGAAATAAGGTAGAGGATGACGGGGATGGTGATAGGGATGAACCATTCTTATTCGTCTAACATCTTTCGAGGGGGATTTAGCTTTTTTTGATGCAAGAGAAGGCCCTTTTGGCACTCAAGATCTGTTCATTTGACTGGTTGAAGATAAGTAATCCCCTGTGCCTAGTGGGTCCTTTTGGTTCTAGGTGCTACTGCATTTTGATGGTTCTGTGTTTGGCTTGTCTTTACTGATTAGGAGGTTATTGATCTTACCTAGCCATTCTTTGGTGATCTATGGAGGGTTTATCATCAAATAATGGGTTTTATTGAAGATTATTGAGCCTTTCTATGGAGGGATCTTCATTTTCAGATAGTGGTTGAGCCTGTTCTTTTTGTATGATCGTCAATCAGTTGTCGTGGGTTTGGAAGGGTTGGTTCTTTGGTTTTCTCTGTTGTCCTTAGTTTGGGCCTTCGACTTTCTTGTACCTAGTTTCCTTTCTCTGTGAATGATAGTGAATAAAAAGAGTAGAGGCACGGTCTTATCCGGTTCAAGGCACGTTTAAACGGGTCTTTCGGTGGTAAAGGCCCTTCCTCTTTTCTTTTTAGTATTTTTCTTGGTGTCTTTGTAGTTTGTAGAGTATATGGTTTAAAAGAAAAAAAAATTCTAAGAGTTTGAGATCCTTTTCCCAAGTTGAAGCAAGATTTGGAGCTATGAGGCTTTTTATGCTCCTTATTGATGTTAGTCCCTATTGAGAAATTTTGGTGTTTTGGTTCTTGTGGAGGCTCTGTAGGTTCCTTCTCTGGGTTTTGTTATCTATTGAGAAGAGTTTGATTTTTGTGTTGGCTCCATATGGCCCTTTGGTTTTTAAAGGTGCAAAGACCTTGGTTGGCACTTTTTTTCCTTTGGGCCAGGTGGTTGTTGGTAGTTTTCAAGGGAAGAGGTTGGGTTTCTTTCTATTTTGGTTAAGTGAATGTTATGTTAAGGTGTTTTATGGCCCTGTTGTAGCCGATGTGATGTATTGTTCTTCCTTTAAATGAGTTGTTGTTAGTGCTTGGATTTGGCTCTGAAAGGTTCCTATTGAGGTGGAACAAGCCCCTATCAAGGTGGGGCTTCTTTGTGTGATTTCAATACCGGTTTGGCTTACTCTCCTTCCTCTTCCCTCTCTCTTCTATCTTATTGAGGTGTCTTCCTTTCCTATGGAGGTGGAAATTGGCTCTAGAGAGTTGGTTTTTGGTTTTTCTTTATGGGTTGATATGTGTTTTGATTGCATGAAGTCGGGGATCATTGTCATCTCTCTCTCTCTCTCTCTCTCTCTCTCTCTCTCTCTCTCTCTCTCTCTATTGATCCTCTTGAGGTGGGATCCTTTCCTATTGAGGTGGAAATAAGTTTATCAGGAGAGTTGTGGATTGACCATTGGAGATTTATTGTTGTTGGAAGCATTTTGGTTGTGGGAGCCAAGTCAAAATCCATGATAGTTTGAGGAGCCTTTCAAAACCGCACATTTGCAATTGGCTTTTTATTTTTTATATCTTTTAAGGCATGAGGTAGAGGTTAGGGGAAGCTTGCAAAACCTCGGGATTATTTTGGGAACCATGTTAAAACCCAATGTTAAGGTTAGGGGAGCCTTCAAAATCCTATGGTCCTCTTTTGGAAGACTTTCACTGGTTCAGAATATTTTTCTAATGTTCTGGGAGCCTTGCCAAAACCCAAAGTTTACCTGTTTTTCTCTATAATTGTTCAAGGAGCGTTGAAAACCCTTGCTTTTGGGGCTTAGGCCTTTTGGTTTGTGCTTTCTTGGGCAGCTTGAGATTTGTATTATCCATGTTTATAGGTTGTTGTTTTCTTGTTGGCTATTGGCTGGTGTTTTGAAAAGCTTGATCATATACAACTGACTTTTTATCAGGGGTTCCAAATCCTCCTCAAAATTTGATTGTATAGGGTTTTAAGGTCCATTCAAAACCTTTATTTCCCTTAATAAAAAACTCTAGACACCTCGGCAGAAGTATTCTACAATATTTGGTACATAGACAACATATGAGATTAAAAAAAATCATGGATCATTAAAGATTATCTTAGATCTCTAGCTATTAACTCATCTAATAGATTATTCAATTTATACTTTGCTTCTAGTAAAGGAAACTTGTGCGTTTCTCTTTTTCTTCTCCCTTGGAAATGAATCGTTTGTTCTTACGGTGATATGAATATAGTGTATTTCATGTATCACACCTTTAAGTTTAAATTTGTGTTGGAATCTTCATTTAGAACCTCTTTACTTCTCTTTAGTTAATGCATAACACCATGGAAAATTAGTATTTAACTATAAAAAATGTTCAGACAAGACCTAAATATAATAACTCCACCGAGCGTAATGTATCTTGTAGGGATGTTTGGACTGAATATGATGAAATGAGCTGTGAGAATTTCCAAGAAATTTCGAGAAATAGACTATACATATTAGGATCTATTCTTGATATGCTTCGGTTTGTTTCACCAAAGATGATGCAGCGAGTAGATGCCCATTTTCTCATTGAATTGCTGACAATTTGGATGACCCAAAAAATAATCACTACAGATATTGGTCCAATCCACTTGAGACAGAGTAAGTGGAGTATTTGATATTTACATGGACCTAGGTCAAATTCTCTTGCAAATTCAAGCATTGGTCTTGGTACCAATAGCTGGATCACTGACCCATGGTATTGTCATTTTGCTTATAGAAAAGCTGTAAAGAGCAAAATTTTGTCATAGTTGTAGTCTTATTTCCAGCCCTCATAATCTGTTTGGGGCAGTTTTGCAAATGCATTATGCTTTTGATACTAAAGTGTTAAGATTGAGATAACACGTTTTATTTTCTTATTTGTGTGCAGGCTACTAGATGCTCCTGAAATGGAATTCTTTTCTTTGTATGGAGTGGGTCTTCCTACCGAAAGATCTTATATTTACAGATTATGTTCTTCTGAAACATGTTAGATACCTTTCCAAATTAATTCTGCTGATGCAGACACAAATAGCTGCTTGAAAAGGGGTGTATACTTGGTTGATGGGGATGAAAGTGTGCCAACCTTGAGAGCTAGATTCATGTGTGCCAAAGGTTTAAAAGGCAAAACTAGATTTAACCCTTCAGGAATGGCAACCCATATAAGAGAATATGTGCATGCCCCTCGTACAAATTTAATGGAAGGGCGGAGAATGCAAAGTGCTACTTATCTTGTCAATTTGGGGAACTTTTCCTCAAAATGTAGGGACATATCATCTGTAAATTCCCCTAACTGTTAAATGATTTAATCATGCAAATTTCTTCTTATTGTGCGTACTGGCGCATCTGGTGTATCAGTTTGGCGAGCATTGTCATTGTCAGATGGTGGAGAAATTGCTCCGTTTTGTAATTGGGCATCTGTGACTGCTCTATATAAAGATGCAAGATCAATTTGCCTCATTCTAGTCTATGAATTTTAATTATTATACGTTGTTAAGATTTTGTTTAAGTGAGAATGGAACTTTTCAAGGCTTGGAGCTTTTAACATGCAATGAGTTAGCATTAGTGTCATCAACCATACCCTCTTCCATATATATTTAAAAAAAAAAAAACAGCACGACCCCATGCTTCCTTATTTATATAAAGGGATTAGCTATAAGTGGGGATAAGGATGCCTTCACTGTATGCTCAGCTGAATGAATTCAAATCTCTATCAATTCATAAACATCTATCTATCATCAAAATCTCCAGTTCGAATTTAGATTGTTTTGCACTGTAATAATTTATATATTTCTTTTGCCGTAGCTCCATTAGTTAGATTAATGATGCTTGAAACCAAATTCCCCCTCAAAACATAAACATCTATTATCAGCATCTTCAGTTCGAATTTAGATTGTTTTGTACTGTAATAATTTATATATTTAAATGAAAAGAAAACCTACAACTCGCAAAAATAACACAGACCAATCAGAAAAAAACATTAATAAATCCAACCATTGCAAAAAGGACAATTTGTGTCAGGAATAGTTACAACTGCATCATTCGAAACAGGGTGAGCCCAATTGAATATAATTTTCAATGTTGAAAGGAGCCCAACCATTCACAAACTTGAAGGATCTTTTTATTTATTCAGTGGAAGATCTTACAGCTTACGCAGAGGACAGCAACAGGGCTGGTAAGAAAGACAGATAGTGGGCTGTCAAAGCTGAGCATTAGGCAGCCCCCCAAAATGAAGATCTTACAAGTGCACACATATTTATTCAAGGCAATCATTATCACACCCAAATCTGCGAACACTTATAACCTTACAGTTAAAAGCACAAACTGGGTAAATACTAAATACTGATTGACATTGTCCTCAGCATTTGGCCGGGACTTATTATAACATAAACACCCACACATGATACTTACTTAAGTATGACATAAACACCCACACATGATACTTACTTAAACACTCTTCAAAACAAGAACATTTACCCTTAATAAATGTTCTGTGTCCCCGCTCCAGGTGCAAAGATAGTTATAACATAATAGTCATCTGAATAATCAAGGATGGGACTCTCTATCTTTCCTTGATCTTTAAGAAAGCTCACCACACCCTTGTACATATTAAAAACAGTGTCTAGATATTTATAGTATTTAGCTGCATACAATGTTCCCGCATGGCTAAAGAACTGCGATTCCTCTGGCGGGCCAAATCCAAAATACGTATTCCAGATCTGTCCATATTTATAGTCGCTTGAGATGGTCAACAAATCACCCCAGTGTTCTTCTATGACCCCTTCCCTGTACTGGAGGTCTGAAAGACCCACAGAATCTAGCAAGATATGGAGATGGGCTCTGAGGAACATATTTCCTTCTGGGTGCCCATCATACATTTCATAGTACCAATCCTGATCGAATAAGTGCCGTCCTGACAACAATCTCCAATTCTCGTGTGCGTTTGTCCCCCTAATAGCAGACTCCGCCATCCATACATACCAATCTTCTCCTCTCAGTTTCCCAAACAAATCTTCTATGGACTGGGAGTAAGCCTTGATTAATCCATACCTCTGTCTCATGTCGGACTCTTCAACAAATTTCACAAGGGCTTCCTTTGCCTGCCCTGGCTGCAGTTCTCCAGAGTCTGCCAGTTGCTCATTCAACAACTCCACTCCCTTCTCTTTAAGCATTTCTCCTATGATAGCTAGGGCCATTTTTACTCTGCTTCAGCCTCACGGATTTGCGCCTAACACAACTTTTAATCTCTCAAAAGCGTGAGGACAATATTTGCACCTCACACTACTTATAGTCTCTCAAGAGCGTAAGTACAATATTTGTACCCCACTTTCTTCTGCCTTTATTAAAGCGTTACGTGGTCCATTAATTGTTAATGCAGCACCATTAACTCTCTTTCCACTCACGAACTCGACATTATCTACGCAGCACCCAAACTTACCCGTTCAGTTTGGGTGCTGCGTAGACAATGCCCTCCATTAACTCTCTTTCCACCTTACGAATCATTAGACAGATCAAAGATGGGTTTAGGACAATAAGTTTTTAATAATTAGCAATAGTATCTTGGTGTGCAATGGGTACTTTGAAGAGGAGTGGAAGGTCAATAAGGAAAAGTTTTTGTCTATTTTTGTATATATTTATGTTGTTTCACAGGGAGAATTAATGGAAAGTGTGCAATTGTGCATTTCAATTTTCTTAATATCTTAGAAATATCATATCATCCAAACCTAGTCTTGCCAATAAGACAATGCTCAATATTTGAATTTGATGGGAAAGAATCGTTAACAAAGGGCGTGATCCCTATGAATTGCATATTTTTCATCCAAGTTAAATCTCTTAATTAGATCTTTGGATGCTCTCTCTACACTGATTGGTCGAACTTATAGGAAAAAATAGCTTCACCCTTTTTACTTTAAGAGAAGATAGAAACCATTTGCAAGAGGGATAAATTTAGAAATTCCCCAATATTACAACTAGACAATGTAGAGAAAACTAAATCAGGTAAATCAAAGAGACAAATCCCAAAATATACCCATAAGGCCAATGGAACCAACAATTTAATCACAATAGCACAATCAAATATAAATTGTTTACAATAAGCAAAGAATAATAAAGTAATGAAATTACATAATTTTTGTGTCAAGATTATTAAATCATTATTTATGAATAGTGATACAAAAAGCCCTATTTAAGTAAATAACAAGAAAGTGCTTTGAAATAAGTGGTGAAGGTTCTTTCATCCCTAATGCAATATGAAAGTGTATAAATTTAGAGAGACTTTTCAACAACATAAAAAGGGGTGTGTGTGTGTGTGTGTGTGTGTGTGTGTGTGTGTGAGAGAGAGAGAGAGAGAGAGAGAGAGAGAGAGAGAGAGAGAGAGAGAGAGAGAGAGAANGAGAGAGAGAGAGAGAGAGAGAGAGAGAGAGAGAGAGAGAGAGAGAGAGAGAGAGAGTATCTAAAAATAAGAAGTAAAATTTAAGAATGATAGACTTGAAAACCATAATAATGATTAAGATGTTCTCATACGAGAAAGTAAGGCATATAAGATCAGACAAGCTTGCCAATGATGTAAAAGAAAATGAAAATTTCCTAAGATGAATCTAAGCTAATCAAATGGAATGTACAATCATGAGCATGAATATTAAACCTAGATTAGATAGTTTTAGGTAAAGACATGATAATTAAAATGGTATTTATGCTATGCAAGGAATTAAAATACAGTAGATAAACATAGTTAGCTTTAAACTTGTTATTTAAAGTTTTATTCAAAAGTTGTCCGACCACCTACAATAGTCTCAAGTCTACCATGGACAAGGTAATGAAGGTTGTCCCAAAGAAAAAGAAAATTTCATTCATATTGTAATTCCATTTTAATTTGTACAATCTTTCAATTCAACAATCACCAAAAAGAATACTACTCCAACCTAAATGAAGGTTTTGAAAATCATTTAGGACTTATATTAGAATAAACTAATATCTATACAATGAATAGTAGTTAAACATATAAATAAAATTTAAAAAAATCATGGCAGTAGTGTCAGGAGAAAAGGATGTCATGACTTAATTATAGTTAAGAAAAAAAAATTCCTTAGTTGAGTTCCACTCAATTGCTCCTATTCTAGCTCTTCATAACAAAGGAGAAAAGCATAGAAAGAGGTGTAAAGTAGTGCGTAGGTAGAAATTAGTCTAATAGTTTTTGATGCTTTGTCTAGGATGGCAACATGGGATGTATAGGGTGTTCCTACTCACATAAATGCCAAATTGTCATTAGTAGTTGTTTGTTTCATTAGCAACCAAAATCCCATCAAAGAATGCTTCAACCAAATTTCTAAAAAGCAAGATAATGAAAATCATTTAAACCTATAATTTTTTTATATTCAATCCTACTACTATAAGATTAAGATATTATATTGACTTGCAGTAAAGCCATACCTGTAATACAAAACTATGCAACAAGTCAGAAAAGTGGAAATGAGAATTACAATCATAGCATCTCTTTATTTTGATGAAAAACACAATGAGCGCATTGACACTGTGGAAATGGCGTAGGCAATGCCCTTGATTTGTAATTTGGTTGGCGGTTGGAATTGTGACGTGATCATACATTGCAAGTGAAATATTTTGAGATGGATTGATTCAAATTCATTTGTTGATTACTTGCATCGATGTGCATCATCTCTCGTCTGATCCGAAATATTGATGCTAGAAACACATACACAATCAAAACTCAAAGTCTACCTCGTACTCTTTGCAGGAGGCATCCTTTATGCTACAAACGAGGCTTACATACCCTACCCCTAGTGGGATTTGAACTTGTGACCTCCCTTTCAAGAGTACAAGTTCTCCACCACTAGGCCAACTGCGTACCATTCATATCACTCCATCATGATGTTGAAATTTGATTGCTGAATCATACACATGATTCCACCATTTTATTTATATTTGATCTAAAAGAATTATTTTTTCTTTTCATTATCTCTTAGATTCTAATTTAATAGCTTCAATAACCAATTGTGTATTATATCCTTAATATTATGCATGCTCTAAAGATAATGTGGTGAAAATGAAGCTTCCTTGCTAGGGGCTAGATGTTATCAGGGTTTGTTGAGCATATTTCTTTAGGGTTTGTTTAGAGATTGGTATGATGTTATTGTTATCTATTGTGATATTGTAAAAATGATTTTGACAATTATGTCTTAACAATAATGATCTATGTATTACAAGTAGTGGTTTGCCATAGAAGTTTCTAAATACTTGTATTCTCTTTTTCCATCAATAACATTTCTCTTCAATTTATTATCTTGAATACAAATTATGTACTTCCAATTTTTAACCTAGATTTATTTGTGTAAATATATTCACTACATAATCAAAGCTATATCAAGCAAATTTATTTTCACTATTAATACCAAAAAATAACTTATTTCAAAATTGAAATAATGAGAATAACTATATTTTTTACAGTCTTTTTAAACAATTATGTTGTCTTGTTTTGGCATGTCACATGCATGTGTATTGGTTCTATGTCATTGATAATACAATTGAGCTCTCACCTTTTGCAGTGAGTTTTTTCCTTGATACAGCTTTTCCAAATAAATATAGTGTTATGATTTTATTTGTTTAAATCTATTTGTATGGGTTTATCTAAATTGTTATAGTTGAAAGGCTTGTAAGAAATTTTAGTCTTATCTCTCATGTTAGATTGAGCATTTGGAAGTGTTATTCAACATTTTGCTTGGTTTCAAATTAAGAAATTAATATACTTGCATGTAATAGTAAATTAATATACCCTTTTTCCTTCTTAAGAGCCCTCTAATTCAATGGCACGAGGTTATGAACTTCAAAGAGAAGAGTTGTCAACCAAATCTTACATGCAAGTATCATAAAATACATATTCACATACTATATAGACCAATTATAGACTATGGACGAGACTCTGTGAACAAAAAATAATGTTTTCCGAAATGCCCATAAAGTGTGTGAGGCTGTATGTGTGACAATGGACATATTAGATGAAATCCATTTGAATCCAAATAAGATTTGCTTTAATCTTTATCTTTAGTTCTGAGAGATTTGCCTGCAAATAGAGGATATGGAGTTTACAGAAACAATAGCAAATATTAATGTGCATACGGATAATGTGCAATTGGGTAGTCGAGATTACAATATCCGACATAAGAAAGTAGTTTACTGGCACCTGAGTGACAAAGTAAATGCAATGGGCAGAAGAATTACACCCATGACTGCCCTATATAATGAGGCAAGATCAATTTGCCTCCATCGACTTTATGAATTTTAACTATTATACGCTGTTAAGATTTGGTTTAAGTGAGAATGGAACTTTTCAAGGCTTGGAGCTTTTAACATGCAATGAGTTAACATTAACTAGGTCATCAACCATACCGTCTTCCACATATATAAACTGCCCAAAAAAAAGAAGCAACACGACACTATGCTTCCTTATTTATATAAAGAGATTAGCTATAAGTGGTGATATTTATATAAAGAGATTAGTTATAAGTGGTGATAAGGATGCCTCATTCACTAGGGTATGTTCAGCTGAATGATTATTGGTGGTATTCAAACACATTCTCGTGACTAGAAAACCATGTCTAAGGTGTCTTGTTTGAGCATTAGTTCTGCACTAAATTGTTGTTCTTTGCATAGCGGGGATTCTCCTGATTTTTAATTGCTTTAGAGAGCCAAATTCAATAGTAGCTCAAAAACATGTTTGAAAACGTGGCTAGTAAAATATTAATATTAGATTTGAGTTTATCAAGTTCCAAAATTGTATCATTGAGCAAGGTTAGTGGAGATAGTTGATTACAATTGCCCAAGCGAGGGTGTTGAAGTATTGTGTCCAAGATCAAAAGATAAATATGTATCATCAACATCTTCAGTTTGAATTTAGATTGGTTTGTAGTGTATTAATTGATATATTTAATTGAAAAAAAAAACCATAACATTAATAAATCCAACCATTGCAAAATGGACAAATTGTCTCAAGAATAGTTTCAACTGCGTCATTATTGTCAACTTAAATAGGCAAAAACATTAATCCCTCCAATAATTTTTTAACACCTAAAAATAAATGCTTCTTACCATTTGTCCAATCAAAAAGACACATCTAGTGTTTATGTATTACTGCATTGCTACTTGTGCATCGTATGCATTCGAAACAAGATGAGCCTAATTGAATTTCGCTTTCAATGTTAAAAGGAGCACAACCATTCACAAATTTGAAGGATCTTTTTATTATTCACTGCAAGATCTTACGTAGTCCATTAAGTCTCTCTCCACTCACCTACAAAGGGATATGCTTGTTACGTAGCCATTAACTCTCTCCCCACTCACGAGCAAAGGAGTTGAATTATCAGGGATTTGTATTTAAAATAATTTAATTATATATTATATTAAAGTTTTGATAAGATCATTACTAAAATTTTCAAATAATATATTTATTAAAATAAAAAAATTACATATTATATATTATAATAAAATAATTTGTAAAATAATAACAATTAAAAATATTAAATTGAAAATACATTTTATCTTGAATTATCAGGAATGATCTCCCATTATTGGAAATCATTGTTTGATTTCATTTATAATGAGCATTATTTTATATGTCCCCATCAGCTTGCATGTTACAGTGGAATGGGGCAAATGATGATCGTATGAACCTGGTTGATATATCTATTTAAGCTTGTTTATTTAGATATGTTTGCCATGTCTGTATGGTCTTTGTTTTCCTCCATTTTAGTGTGACATACTTGTTGTATGATTTTTCAAAATTTGGGACATTAATTTTTTGTTACTGTTGTTTTCAGACATGGGTTTTCAAATGAATTATCTCGCAATTGAGGTAAACAATGTTTTTATTTATAGTCCATGGGTGAAAACTTAAAATGTGAAAGCAATCATTCTGTGCCACTGATTTTAATGCCTACTAATGTTGGTTCCTTGGTGTCATGGTATGTGGATCTGCTTGTTAATTTTTGGTGGAATGCTGAATGTCATTTCGACATTACTCATGCTTAGTGTCATTTGTATCAGTCAGCTGTTCATGGGTGATGTCAACAGTACCTTTGGTAGTTTGTTCTTTTTTCAAATAACTAAACTTTTGTAATCATATGATCTTTGTATCGCATTGGCATGGGTTATTTATTTAATTGCTCTTACTATGAAAGCTAGATATGGTGCTGTCACACTTAGGTGGTATCATAATTGTCAATTGGGATGTGGCTGTCACGTCTCTTGAGCTTCGGCTTGTTTGGTATGTCTGGCATTTCCTTATTGCCCTTTATTTTTCCATCTTCTTGTGTCTCGATCATTGCCCCATGTACAATATTCTCCTTTTTTTATTTATGCTCGGATGTACATGTAAGCTTGAGAGGGTGATTTAAGACTTGAAGGTACGTGGCTAGAGGTAAAATGTTTGTGTTTGGGAGCTTAAGGTCTATCTTGCTACACCGTTGATGTTACCTGAATTTGTTCTCACTGCTTGACTGGTATTGCATCTAGGATGTCATGTCGATGATGTTATTATTGTTTCCTTACTTCTTGGGTATGTGTATCATACTTCTTTAGGGGAGAAGATTTAGTAGTTGAGCATTCTAATTTTCTGTTTTTGAAAATCTTAGGGGAAAATTTCAAATCACCCCCATTTTTTTTTATAATAGCTTACTTGGCAAGTCCCCTACTTATAACTAAGGTTTTAGGACCACATCATCAAATATGATGCCACATCACCTTGCTTTTTGCCAAGGTGTCCAAAACAACCCCAAAAAAATTGAGACCAATCGTAGTGCATTAGGGACCCCATACTTGTACAAAACGTTTTTTTATTTCAAATTTTAAACTTTTTATGCTTAGACTGTATACAAATATAATGTAAGAAATAATTTATTTTAATTATTTATTATTTATTTTTTTATTTAGAATTCTAAACTAATTTTAAAAGTTTTATTAATAGAATATTGTATTAATAATAAATAAAAATTACATATTTTATTTTATTTTATTTTTAATTTGATTGAGCCCTATTGCTTTGCATAAATGTTGAATGAAAATCACATAAGAAATTATTATTTTAATTTATTTCCTTTTATTTTTTATGTATTATTTTTACTAATTTTAAAGGTCATATTAAAAAAATTAAAAAGATAATATTGTAATAGTTAATTATATATTAATTTTTCACTAATATTTATATACATAATTTTGTTATTTTTTATTTATATTCATTTTAATAATAATTATATTAATATATAAAATATAATTGAGTAATTTTAGAATATATATCATATGTAAAAAATTTAGTAATGTTATTATTCAACTTTTCTCAAGATGCCCGTTCAGATCTACAACCTCAATGGGTGTTTGTTGATGGCCGCGGGAAAGACATCACCAATTGTAGGGTAGACAGAAATAGCTAGTTTTTACCAGCCGCACTACATGCGAATAGGGTTAAAGGGAAAAACTCAGAGTCTCATAATCCTAAGGGCCCATCTGGTCATAATCAACCTAAGTGGAATTGGTGGGGTTCTGGTAACAGACCTCCCCAAAGGGTGCACGACATATTTGATCAAGTCCTTTCTGCTAATCATGACCTTGCAAATCCTTGAGTTAAGGAAGTGTCATCACGAGGTCCTTCTCAAACCATCATGCATATGAGCCATAAGTCTTATGCCACTTCTTCACATGACAATAATACCTCACGAGCTACACGAGCACACATCATCTCTGTTGGGCATAAATCTTCCAGGCCTTGCTCACTTTATGATGGTTGTCCCGACATGTGTCAAAATTTGTTTTTGATATGAACAATGATGACTTACTTGTGGAGGAAAACTTGTGCAATAATAACACAGATCTGCAAGAGCCTCCACCTAAAAGGGCATCACATCATTCTTCAAGGATCCTTCTCATCATGTCATAAACTAGGTATGGGTTAATATTCCTCATTTTACTATTATTGATTCTCTTGATTTGTGGTGAGGGTTTGATTTATCTATTAAGAGAATCATTATGCAAGTATGAGGTAAATCTATTACTTTATCAGAACTACAAAATGTGGTAGAAATGATTTTTTTTGGATATTCTACATTTCCAAGTTCTTTCTGTTGACACTTTTGTGTTAGAATTTCATTCTAAGGACGCAAAAAACAAGTTCTGGCTAAACCATTTCATAACCTTAAAAATAATGTTATTCTTACCTCTGAATGGAAAAAAATTTATCAACTAGGGCAACCCATTTTGGCTAGGGTTTCAACATGGTTTACTGTACCTGATCTTCCTTACAGATTCAATGATTTTCAAATTTTAAGACAGATTGGGAATTCCATTGGGGAATTTGTCAGAATGGATCGCTGCATTTTGAATAGTGAAATGATAACAAAAGTTTGCATTTAATTTATCCACCCTTTGTTGTTCCGTTCGTTTGTAAATTTGATTCTCCTTTTGCATTGTGGACGCAATCTATTATTAAGGATCCACCTGGTTTACATAAGGAAGTCGTTTCTATTGATACAAACCTATTCACTATGTTTGAATGCCCCAATCCAGCTTCTATTTCTCCTACTTGTAAGTTGCGCAGACCTGTTTCCCTGCAATCATCCCCAAGCATTTCACAAGATTTTGCCTCATCGCATTTTCCCTCCTTCTCCTTTGATGTCCCTCCAATTCTTTCTTCTGCAATTTTACAGCCTTCGGCTCATTTTCTCCACCCTCCCCATTACCCTTCTTCCACTTCTACGGAGGTTTACCCTCTTGTCTCCCTTGCCCAAATTTTGGTAGCGACTGATGGATCGTCTGCAAACAAACACCTAGTCCCTCAGCATACATCTTCCATGATCTTACAAGAATCCTCCACACCGCACTCCTCACCAATTGCTATCCCTTTTTTTCTTCCTCAATCCTCCACTTTGGAGGCCTCTCCTGAGATTGCCTTCCACCCTTCATCCCTGCCACTTTCTCCTGCACCTCCTTCATCCCTTCATCATCCTTCATCTACGTCATTTGATCTTCCTATTATCACTAAATCTAGTCTACCAATTATCACTAATTCCCCTATACAATATGGGTTGTTGGAAGGATCTTTGGACAACCCATGTATTATTATGCCACTTGTTCAAGTGGTTTCACAAATAGAAGATATTTTGAAAGAAGCTAATGTTGTCCTTGACGATTAGATTACAAATTTTATTATTGATTATTTTGACACTTCTTTATCTTAGTTATCATGCAATGGTGAGATCCCCAAAACTAAAAACCCTTATGAAATGATCTCTCCAGACGTAGATTCCTCCTTATTAGAGGTTACGGTTACCTTTTCCCCTTCTCTCGATGGTTTTATTAAACATAACAAGAACAATCATCAAGTTGCTACATGCCCTATCTTTTAGTTTCCTTCTTCTAAGTTATCTCCTACTTCTTCTTCCAAACGTAGGGGGAGACCTTCAAAAGATGCTAAGCTGAGAGATGAGATCAATGCAGGGATTCAAGCAACATTACCCTCTCTCAATATTCCTAAAAAAGGCATGAAGAAAGCTTCACTCAGTCCCCCCCACTACGAGGGCTGCCAAAGCTAAAAGATGCTTCCAGTCTGAGTATTGTGGAGGATTGTCTTCTACAATTGCTCATGAAAGGATGGGAGCTGAGTCTTTCCCTCTGGAACCATGAGAATCCTTTCATGGAATGTTAGGGGCTTAAATACCCCTAACAAGCAGCGGCTCATTAGGAGCGAATTGTATAACTCTAAATTTGATCTTTCTCTT
This sequence comes from Thuja plicata, assembly GCA_018584345.1. Taxonomy (NCBI): domain Eukaryota; kingdom Viridiplantae; phylum Streptophyta; class Pinopsida; order Cupressales; family Cupressaceae; genus Thuja; species Thuja plicata. The sequence goes on from MU224529.1 coordinate 1,415,371, forward strand.
CTTCAAGAAACCAAATTGTGTGTTGATTCTGCACCTAAATTGTGTAATCTTGGAATGTGGGGGATTTATGGGCTGCCCCTATTGATGGTGCATCTGGAGGTATTGTGGTTCTTTGGGATCCAATTAAGGTATCTATTGAACAAATAGAATCTGGGAAATATTGGATGCTTTCATTAGTTAAGAGTTGTTCCATGAAATTGTCCTTTTGGCTATTTAAAATTCATGCTCCTTCTTCTACTACAGACAAAAGTAAGCTTTGGACCCTCCTCGGTGACTTGTTAAAGGCTCTTCAGGGCGAATTGGCCGTGTTGGGTGGAGATTTTAATGTTGTTTTAAATCATGATGAAAAAAGTGGAGGGATTCTTCCTTCTCCTAAGGTCATGCTAAAGTTTAATTAATTCATACATGACAATAATTTCTTAGACATCTCTTCTAAGGTGGGTAAATTCACATGGACAAACCATCACATTTATTTCTACAATATTGCAAAACGGTTGGATCACTTTCTTCTTTCTGATCTATATCTTCAAGTGAAATAGATTATCATTCTCTTATCTCACCTGTTTCTGGTTCAAACCATTTTCTAATTTTTCTTCACCTATCTGATTCCTCTTCTCCCTAGAAAGGTACCTTTAAGGTTGAGCCAATGTGGTTTTGTGAGAAGTCTTTCATCCCTTAAATATTGAAACACTAGTGGAAGAATTCTCCTTATATGAAGGGTACTCGATTATTTAGATTCGCCAAGAAATTACAGCTTCTCAAACTGAAAATTAAAGATTGGAACATCACTTCCTTTAAGAATATCTTCCAAGAGAAAATAACATTGCAATCAGAATTATCAATGGTCAATTATTACGTTATTCAAAATGGGATGGATGCTCATTTTTTTGTTTAGGAGAAAGAACTTCGAAGTGCCTTAGATGAAGTTCTTCTTCGAGAAGAGGCTTACTGGAAATAGAAGTCTCATGAAACTTGGCTTGCAGATGGTGATAGGAATACAAAGTTATTTCATGCATCAACTAAGTTAAGGCACCTTCGTAATAGAATCATTCAAATTGATTCTTCTAATGGCTTATTAGAGGATGAGGAAGATATAGCTGGTGAATGTGTGTCATTTTTCTCATGCTTATTGAGTAAACAACATGTTCATCCCTCTCCTTCCCATCTAGACACCATCCCTAATTGTGTTTCTGAGACAGATAATTCTATGCTTATGGATCCCTTTTCTCTACAAGAACTCAGGGATATAGTTTTCTCAATGTCCCCAGATAAAGCCCTAGGTCCAGAAGGGCTGACCATGCTTTTCTTCCAAAAATGTTGGGACTTTATGGGTAATGATTTATTACTTGTGTTAGAGGAGGCAAGAATCCATAAGACTATGTTAAAAGAGCTTAATCATACTTGCATTTCTCTTATCCCTAAGAAAGATAATCTTGAGACTTTTTCCCACTTTCACCCTATTTCGATCTACAATTCTTTATATAAAATCTTTACTAAAGCTATAATTGTACGGTTATCCAAAATTCTTCCTAAAATTATATCATATGAACAAGGGGGTTTTGTCCCTGGTATGGAAACCTCAGAGGGTGCCATTTTGGCTCATGAAACCTTGCAATCCATCTGCCTTCAAAATCAGTCTGCTATGGTCCTTAAGCTAGATATGATGAAAGAATACGATCGGGTTGACTGGGAATTTCTTCTATTGGTTCTTACCAAATTGGGTTTCCATAGAAACTGATCTGGGCTTGCATATCTTCTCCTTCATTTGTGGTCCTCATTAATGGATCCCCTAGGGGTTATTTCTAATCCTCGAGAGGAATTAGATTGGGGACCCACTTTCTCCCTTTCTATTTGTGTTAATGGCTGAGGGCCTTAGTAGGTCAATATGTCATGCCTGACAGGTGGGTATCTGGAAAGTTATCTCTATGAATAGCTGGGAATAATCCTACACACAACCATTTTGTAGATGATACCCTTCTATTTGGTGAAGCTTCCATTATGGAAGCTCAAGCTATTAATTCAAGTCATTGAAGAGTATTCTATGGCCTCTGGGCAGTTAATCAATCCAACTAAATCAAAAGTTTTCTTCTTAAATGTTACCCCATTAGTACAACGATGTCTTCTAAATTTATGGGGATTTTCTTTGGGGGAGTTTCCTTTCTGGTATCTTGGAGTCCCTTTATTCTCTGGATCAGAAAAACATCATTTTTGGGATAAGATAATTTCTGCAATTTCTCAACGGGCTCTCTCTTGGAAGCATAAATAGTTGACCTTGTCTAGAAAGTTACTCATGATTATATCAGTTTTGAATTCCATTCCCATTTATCTAATTTCGGTGCTAAACATGTTGAAACACTCAGTAGAGGAACATCAGTCCATCTTGAGAAATTTCTTATGGGTAGATATTGTATCTGAGAAAAATAAGTTGCCCCTCCTTCACTGGAGTAAAGTTTGGTCTCCTAAAGATTGTCAAGGTGCAGGTATCAGAGATTTGTCTTTACAAAATAAGGCAGTGGGTGCTAAAATTCTTTGGAAGTTGTACAAAAATCTGAATTCCAGATGGGCCAAACTTATGAGACTAAAATATCTTGACTCTAAAGACAGGGAAACAATCTTTATAATGTTAGTTTTACCTTAGGGCTTTGCCATGTAAAATTTTATAGTCTCCTGTCGGGATCTCATCTTGCCTTCCCTTTCTTGACTAATTCATGATGGTTCAAAAGAATAGACATGGGAATATTTTTGGAATGGTCACACTCCCTTGGCCTGCATCTAGGATTGGCACCCTTTACAAAATCATCTTAAGTAAATATGGGGCGATCGTGTTTCCCATTAGTTTTTTATTCGTGACGTCATTGCAGTTTGGAAAGATCTATCTAGACTAATTGTTTTTCTCATTCGACAGAAGAAATTCATACTCTTCTCACCACTAGGGGTATCCTTTTTTCTCCCCTTGAAGATGAATTCATTTGGCTAGGTTCTCCCTCTTGGCAATATACAGTCAAGGATGGCTATAACTTGCATTTCTCTCGTCAATCAGTTGATTCTTTGCCTATAAATCTGTTATGGGGCCCTGCTTTCTTTCCCAAGGTAGGTGCCTTTGCTTGGCTGGCCATTCAAGAAAGGGTCTTCACTTGTGCCAGGCTTGATAGGTTAGGAATTATTGTTGTCTTTCCTTGTACTTTATATGGATTTTTTATGGAAATCTCTGATCACTTATTTCTTCATTGTCCATTTTCTCTTGATTGTTGGTACTGGATTATTCAATGTCTTGGATGGTCTATGGTCATTGGTCCTAATTTTGTGATCATTTTAAAGCTTGGCCTTATTTTTATAAAGCTTCCTCATTTGCACCCCGTTGGGAGATCAACCCCTCTCTAGTCATTTGGAATATCTGGCTTGAAAGTAATGAAAGAGTTTTTAGAAATAAATCTAATTCTTGGGTAGATGTGATCGGTAAAATTGAGAGGGCTATATCAAAGTTATGTTTTTCTATCATTTAAACTTGATTAATGTCAAAAAATGTTTTCTAAATGGGATTTGTTCATTCATGATAATTGGCCTTTAATGCAGACTGTTCTGCCTCATGGCTGGAATATTCCCGGCCAATATTCCCTGGTATTCTCCATGAACCTTTCTAATCTCATTATCAAGGGTGACTCAATGGTGATTGACGACATTGTCTCCTCTAGAAAGACTTCCTCATGGAAATTAAGATATGGGCTAGATTTGGTTCGTAGTAAACTAGAAACCCTTCAAAATTTTGAATTGACTCATTGCTTTAGAGAAGCAAATATAGTTGCATATTTTTTGGAAAATAAACCTATTGATGTTCCCATTCTATTTCAGGATATGGACAAGTGTTTTCTTTCATATTTGACTTAACTGTCTCAATTACGCATAATTACTATTGCTGCTATATTTTTCTCTAGCTCTCATTTGCATGGTTCCACTTTCACTTTTCTCAGATTATGCTCGTTCATGTATCCTGAGCTTGTATATTTTATATTTGAGTTTTACAATACTACTAATTGATCTTTCCAGTTGGTTGTGAAGGAGTATATGCAGGTCTCTGGATTGGTAAGTAAATGTTCTTCTTTTCTGGACTTTGAAGGAATGTATTTACTTTTCTTCCCTCTAGTGATAACATCTTTTCTAAGTTCCATCTTGTTGGATTAGCTTCAGGTTCTCCTTCTCTTCTATCTCTCTTGGTGGTTCATACTGTGGGATTTGGGGGTATGATAATTTGTATCTCCTGGATAATCGATGGTTAATCTTCAGGCATGGGTGGGGAATATATGTGGTCATTGTTGTAATTGGCATTATGGGCCATGGCCACTTATGTATCTGGTAGTGTTTACGTTATCTAGGTTTGGCCTATTTTATAAGGTCTGCCTCAGTGCATTTTATTTCTTTACGGGTGATGATGTGGAGGTTTTCTTTTCCAAGTTCTTTCCTCCACGAATCCTTGTTGAACCTATGTTAAAAGATAATAATAATAATTTATAAATAATAAAAATATTTTAGTGGCTATGGCCACTTTTTGTGAAAAAAATAACTTTTAAAAATACTCACATTCAACCAAGCTCGAATTTCATTGCTCTTGATTTTTCTACTCTAAATCTAGAGCATGAAATAGATCAAAGATGACTTTAGGACTTGTTATTGCAATTTCCAAGGTCGTTATTGCAGTTGCAAAGGCCATTGTTAGAAATATACAATAAGTTTTTAATAAATATTATTATTTTTGAAATAATATACTTAATATTTTTAACAATAAATCAAATGGTTATTTTTTAAAAATATTGTTTATTATGCATAAACTTCTAGTTTTGATTGTGTATGTGTTTTTAGAATCAACATTTCAGATCACATTTTATGATGGAGCATGCAGGATCTTACATTTTGTATATCTTGCATGCTCTTACATCGTGATGTTGGATCACGAAGTGTGATCTGAAAGGGTGATGTTATAAACACATACACAATCAAAACCATAAGCCTGCATGCTCTTACATCATGATGTTGGATCACAAAGTGTGATCTAAAATGGTGATGCTATAAACACATACACAATCAAAACCATAAGCCTGCATAATATTCAAATGGATTGTGGAAATCTGATTAGTTTGAATTATTTTTTATTTATTTTCTTAATACAAAATGCCATAATAAAAATAGAAAATTGCATGGGTTGGGCTTAATTGGCACACTCGAAGTAGGTGTTTGGGCCTGTTTTTAACCTTTGACCTGACATTTCCCATTCACAACATTTCCATTTTGGACTTTTGGTTTCCACCATTTTTTTTCATAATGTATGTTCCTTCACATCCATCCACATCAAAGTATAGAGACTGTTAACATTTAAATTTTCACACTTCTCGCTCAAAATTTTTACATTAATCGATAACATAAAAATAAGTGGGCACTCTCATTCATCTCGTTGATCCTTGCTTCTGATATATTTTTAGGGCCTTATGCAAATGTTTTTATGCAGTAGACAAAATCTATATGGGAAAGCTCACAATTTAATTCATAAATGGTAGTTTCTGAATAAGGTATATGCATGTATCAAAGCATAACAAAAGGGTAATTAATGTTAGATCTTAAATTTGGGAATACTCTGGTAGACGTGTATGCAAAATGTGCAAGCATAAATAGGGAGCATAGGTAAAGCATGTGAACTATTTGACAAAATGCCTCAAAGAAATATGTGGTTATACAATTTCCTTATTACAAGAACTTGTGGATGTCTTCTTAGGTTATGGAATGCTAAACAAATATTTGATAACCTTAAATATTTACTTTTTAAATTCAATATCATGAATCTACTCTTCGTGAACAAAAAATATCAAGTAAGCCAAATCTATACCATTCAAATCGTTTGAGAGGAAGAATACTAAAAATTATTGGGGGGTTTTTTGGACCTTTTGTTTTTGAGCTAGTGGTTTTAGTTTTGGCTGATTTTGTTAAGAGGGTGGACTTTGATGATTTTGGCCTCTTCTTTCACCCCGATCTTTTTTGGAGGTTTATTACCCTTAAGTGATCTTCTTATTGTGAAGGTTTTTGGGGGCTCCTATTGTTGGCGGATTTGGTGGAGTGGGGGTTTGAGTGTGTTGAGAGGTTGTGCTTTGTTGTGCTCTTTTCCTTCTTCTACCTTTTTTCCTTCTGAGGATCTGTTGGCCCTGTTGTTGTGCCTATGTGAGTTTTCTTGGTTTGCAACCTTAGGATGGGTGGAGCTTATTGGTGATGTTAGCTTCCTTTTTGCAGTGGTTTTGATGGAGGTTGGGGATAGAGGTTGGGGATGGGTGTCTTAAGTGGTGGAATGGTGATGTGCTTGTTCACTCCCTTTTCTTATCATTTCATTCGTGGGTTGCAGCCCTGTTTGGTTTGACTTCCTTGGCTAGGTCTCCTATTGAGGTAGAGGGAACTTCTATAGAGGTGGAGTTCTATGTGGCTAAGAATTTGTGCTTACCCATGAGTTTACCTTCTCTTAGATTTCCTTTTGAGGTGGTCCTAGCTTCTAATTAGGTGGAGTCCAATAGTGCTTGGGAAGGTCTTTTTAGGTGTAAGTGTTCTTTGCTAATGGCTGGGAAAGCCTTTCAAAATACTTGTTCTTTGATTAGTTTTATAGATGGATTCTCAATGTTCAATCCATTCAGGCTATTTTTTAAGGTTAGGGGAGCCTGTCAAAACCCCTTATGTTCTATTTTGTTTAAGGTTGTGGGAGCCCTTATAAAACCCATCTTTCCCTCAGGTTATGGGTGCCTACTAAAACCCATAGTTTGTTGTAATCAAGGTTAATAGAACCTTAGAAATTCCTATTCTATGACTTGTTAGGCTTAGGCCTTTATTTTTTCATTTGATGCTTCTCTTGTTGATATCATTCTAGGTTGTTATTTATGTACTATTGGTTATTTTTTGGTCTGTAATATAATATATATTGCAACTGTTAGTTTTAGGTGGGTTCCAGATCCCTCTCAAAATATGGTTATTATTGGGTTTAAGGACCCCATCAAAACTTTTTTACCCATGATAAAAAATAATTATAAGAGTAATTTTTTCAATAATTGCTTCCATGCTATCACACTTTTATTTCATATGTAATATTGTATTGTGGCGTTGGTTAGTTCTTGCCTACTAATGAGGGTATAGATATTATACTAACCTGGAAAATATGTCAACGTTGACATCATGTCAAACAAATCATTTGATGAGATCTATACCAAACACTTGTAAAATAGCAGCCATGATATCACCACCTTGGAAAAAGAATGTTTTTTTTCAATCTTTCTTTTTTAATCTCTACAAGGATGGTCATCTACTATAATTCCTGCAAGCAATTTTTCTATCGCATCTAGGGTAACCTGTGCCATTTTCACTCTCCTTCAAGATTAGGCCTCCAAAGGATTTGCACCTCACACAACTTATAATCTCCATTCAATTTTTTATTTTTGATGGACCATATTTCTAGAGTACCTTATGTGAGTGGTGTTAGCAACTTTATGTATGATATGGTCTATATGAGGCTAGACAATTCCCAAGAGTTAGGATTCCTTAGTTGGCATATGACTAATTCTAGTAAGGTGCATTGGGATGTGATTAAGAGAGTGATTAGATATTTGAGGGGTACTTTTGAGTATTAATTTTTTTTTCATGGTTATCCTACTAGACCTCAACATTCAGTTTGCATTCATAGATATGTGGATTTGGAGTGGGCAGGTGACATTGATAGTAAAAGGTTCACTAGTGGATATTTTGTGATGATGTTTGGTGGTGCTATCAACTGAATGAGTTAGTGGCAGGCTATATTCACTTTCTCCACTACAAAAGTATAGTACATGATAGCTACTCATTCTTGTAAGGAAGCCATTTTGATTAATATATTATGTTTTAATATTAGTTTTGATGCAAGAAAAGTCACTATTTATTCTGACTATTAGAATGCTATTATTTTAGCAAAGTATCCTACTTTCCATGATAGAACAAAGAATATCAATGTTTAGGTTTTTTTTTTATATGGTGCAAGATATAAAGGTGGAGATGGAGAAATTTGATACTTTCGTGAATGTTGTAGATGCACTAATGAAACTTGTGAACACTGATATTTTCAGATGGTTTGCCATTTCTATGGGCATTTGGGCCTCAAGCAGATGTGTTTTATAAGTGCAAGAATGTTGGGATTATGATATCTCAAATTTAGAGTCCAAACATGTTTTTTAAGTATTTCTTTATTTATTTGATTGCACCCACTTTGGAAGTCCTAGAACTGGGGTATTAGTTTCATAGGTTTCTATATTAGAACTATGACTATCACTAGTTCCGTGGATGATTCATGGAGAGTTATTATTTGGAAATTGGTATTTATGGTGGAGTGTACTTTTGACAAGTGGTGTAAGGTAGGTGTTGCATATGGCAAGGTGACTGTTATGGCTGAGTTATGCATTGTAGCTTTTGAATTTTCCATGTTCAACATGTCATGAGATTAATAAGTTATTATTTATGAAACCACATACCTCTTTAGCATTGGAGTGATTTTTGAAACCATGGACACTTTCTACCTATGTTGAGATCTTCAAATATGTGGCTTCTTAGTGTATTTTTTATGATAGGTTGGATATCTTTTAAAAATACTTTTTGTGCCATATTTTCTCTGGAATTCACTATTGTTGTATTTACTTATGAAGAGAATTGGCTCTAAGTATTGTATTATAACTCTTGGATGTTTCTAATAATATAATTGAGTTTATCTTTTTGAGTGTGGGTTTTTTCCCTGAAAGGTTTTTCCCACATATATCTAGTGTTGTGAGTTTATTTGCAAATATGATTTTTCATATGTTTATCCAATTTATAGCAGTTAAGGTTTTGTACAAATTTTTTTCATCATCTCTCTTGTTAGATTTGTCATTTGGAAGTATTTATTTGGCACTTGGTTTCCTTTCAACTTTTGTTCACTTTTCCTTCAACTAAGTTAAGTTTTAAGTTTATGAAAATGATGATAAGTTGTCAAATTAGCATATGCTAAAAAATTCTAATATAATGCTAAGAAGTAAAGACTTAGATGTTGATTCCATGAAATTGTTTTACCAATTTTATCAGATGTTTCAAGGAATCCCACATAAAGGTTTGATGTGGTGTTATTGAAATTATGCAACACATTAGAGCATACTTATAACATGAATTCCATAACATACTTGATAATAATTTTTTGTAGTAGACTTGAATTCTTGAATACTTGAATTATCAACTTAGAATTTCTTTATTTCTTTACTCATTGAATGTGCTTAGATAGATGTCCTTAGAATGCTATGCAAGGCGCATTTGAATGTGATAGAATTAGACATGGAAAATGGGGTGTATTTATATGCAACTTACACCTTTTAAAAATAATTTTTTGAGATGATCCAATAAACTAAAGTTGGATCACAAAAATTTCAAGGCCAACTTTCATGTCTCAAAAATTGAGCCCATTTTCAATACAAAGGTGCTAGGTGCCCTAGTCCTTGTAGAATGTGCTAATACAAGACCCAAAATTAGAGTAGACAACCAATTTTACCAAAGTGGCCCTAAAATCGAGAACACACATGCTTAATCAAACACACACACACCAAAATGGATACTAAACCTAGTGCTAAATTTCTATGGTCAATAATTTATGACACTACATATTGAAATTTAAATAAAATATGAAGGATATATTTGGTCTATGATTAATAATTTTATGTTATAATCTAATATTTGGGTATGTGCAGGATCATAATATACCAAGCTATGGCCTTAAGTGGCAATGAAAAATAAAAAAATCAGGGTTAGTCAACTTGACGTAAAAAGTTGAACATCTTATCAACCTTATGTGGAAAAGTTGTAAGAACAAAATCTGTAGGAAATTGAATGTAGTTTCTAAACTACTAGCCCTTTTCTGAAAAAATAAATAAAAATTGTGCTATGAGTTTATTTGTTTAAATATATTTGTATGAGATTATCTAAGTAAATTAATAGTTGAAAGATTTGTAAGAAATTTTAGCCTTATTTGTCATGTGAGATTGAGCATTTGGAAGTGCTATTCAACATTTTGCTTCATTTCAAATTGAGAAATTAATATGCCTACATGTAATAGTAAATTAATATACCATTTTCCTTCTTAAGAGCCCTCTAATTGAATGACAAGAGGCCATGAACTTCAAAGAGAAGAGTTATCAACCAAATATTACATGCAAGTATCATAAATATCTATTTTAATTCTATATAGACCAATTATAGGCTATGGAGGAGACTCTGTGAACCAAAAATAATGTTTTTCAAAATGCCCATAAAGTGTATGACAATGGACATATGAGATGAAATCCATTTGAATCCAAATGAGATTTGCTTCAATCTTTATCTTTAGTTCTGAGAGATTTGCCTACAAATAGAGGATATGGGGTTTACAGAAACAATATCAAATATTAATATGTACATGTAGGAAATATTAATGCACTTAGGGATGATGTGCAATAGGGTAGTCAAGATTACAATATCTGATGTAAGAAAGTAGTTAACTAGCACCTAGCATGCTTTCTATAACAAGAATATTATTGCAATAGTCATGGTAGTCCAAAGTGAAAAAGTAAATGTAAAATGCAGAAGAATTGCACCCATGACTGCCCTATATAATTAGGCAAGATCAATTTACCTCCATCGAATTTATGAATTTTAATTATTATATGTTGTTAAGATTTGGTTTAAGTGAGAATGGAACTTTTCAATGCTTGGATCTTTTTACATGAAATGAGTTAACATTAACGTCATCAACCATACCATCTTCCACATATATAAACTTGCAAAAAAAAAAAGAAGCAACACGACCGTATGCTTCCTTATTTATATAACGAGATTAACTATAAGTGGGGATAAGGATGCCTCATTCACTAGTGTATTTAGTTGAATGAATTCAAATCTTTATCCACCTTTTGAGATTATTGGTGGTATTCAAACACATTCTCGTGACTAGAAAATCGTGTTTAAGGTGTGTTGTTTGAGTATTAGTTCTACACTAAATTGTTGTTCTTTGCATAGGGTTCTCATGATTTTTAATTTTTTTAGAGAGACAAATACAATAGTAGCTCATAAACATGTTTTAAAATGTGGTTAGTAAAATATTAATACTAGATTTGAGTTTATCAAGTTCCAAAATTATATCATTGAGCAAGGGTAGTGGGGATAGTTGATTACAATTACCCAAGCGAGGATGTTAAAGTACTATGTCCAAAGATCAAAACATAAATATCTATCATCAACATCTTCCATTCGAGTTTAGATTTCTTTGTAGTGTACTAATTGAATATTTAATTGAAAAAAACCCTACAACAGGCAAAAATAAAATACACAGAACTGTCAGAAAAAACATTCATAAATCCAACCATTGCAAAATGGACAAATAGTCTCAAGAATAGTTTCAACTGCATCATTATTGCCAATTTAAATAGGCAAAAACATTAATCCCTACAAAAAAAACTTAACACCTAAAAATAAATGCTTCTTACCATTTGTCCAATCAAAATGACACCTCTAGTGTTTATGTATTATGACATTCCTACTTGTGCATCATCTGCATTCAAAACAAGATGATCCTAATTGAATTTTACTTTCAATGTTAAAAGGAGCCCAACAATTCACAAATTTGAAGGATATTTTTATTAGTCACTGGAATATCTTACAAATTGTCCATTAAGTCTCTCTCCACTCACCAACAAAGGGATCTACTTGTTATGTACCCATGAACTCTCTCCTCACTCATGAACAAAAGAATTGAATTATCAGGGATTTGTTAAAATAATTTAACTATATATTATATGAAAGTTTTGATAAGATCATTACTAAAATTTTCATGGGTATATGCACCAAGATGGGGGACCAAAAAGGTGCCAAATACCTTTTTGGTCCCCAATATGCACATAGGTTGTGCACCCTATAGGGTGCACGCCCTATGGCTTGGGCAATCCAAGCCATAGGGCGTGCGCCCTCACTAGTACATTTGGGACCTCTTTTTGATGGCTATACATCACAATTACGACACTACTTTGTCGGGAAAGTGACACATATTGGTGTTGCAGTTTTGGCGTTAGAATCATCGACGGTAGCTATGTCCTTCGTTATTGCAATGGTCATGACTGTCGTAATATGCACCAGATATGAGGGTTAGTATGTGGTCGTTACACATTATGAGTATTTCCATTACGATGGGTATGTGATAGACATACTGTACATGTGACGTCCAACTGTTGGAATGTCAGATTATTCTGACATCTGGACATCACGTGTAGTGTTTTGGTGTCAGTCGTCCTCTAAATACCATTGTAATTGTGACGGTATGCTATGTTTTAAAAAACAATTGTCGTGGGCATGGAGTGAGACCTTAAAATATTGAGCTTCTCTTTGCTTCAAGAATAGTTTAACATTCTCTACTTAACAGGGAAAACCACGTGAAGGTGGAAGCTCATCTGGCCCCTCCTAGGAGCCTCTTATGACCCTTTACAACATATGAGAAAACAAATAAATTTTTTTTACTTACAAGTGTAATAGATTCATCTTCTCGCTGAAGAGTTCAGCTGGAATTTTACCTGAAAGTTTATTTAGGTTGAAGTAAAAAGGGAAAATCTCTTATAAAAGTATTGGTATAATTTGGATAGCAAGGATTACCCAACTTCATAAAACAAGAACGGAAACAACGCAACTTAAAAGTAGAAGACATACAGACCTGTCTAGTGATCATATTATGCTGAAGGTGGCACCTGATGCTACTACAATGACTACAGACAATAAATTTTGCATCACTGCCTGATGTCGTTGAAGTGTTGACCTGGGATTGAATCCAGTATGCGGGTGTGTGCACCAAGTTATTGACCCAAAAAGTGGATACATCTTTTAAAAAAAGTCAAATATCATATAACCTGATCAGGTTATTGAATAACCTGATTGGGTTATTGAAAATTTGAAATTGTACTAGGCTTGGTAACCAAGCCTAGACAATATTATTAAAAAAATTAAACTTTCTAAGAACCCGATCGGGTTCTGAGATGTTATAATTAACCCGATCGGGTTATTAGACATATAATATTTTCTAATAACCCGATCGGGTTCTAAGATGTTCCTAATAACCCGATCAAGTTATTAGAAACATATTATATTTTGGACAACCCGTGGCTTAGGCCATTTCTAACGCCTAAACTACAGAACAACAGAGCTTAGGAGACCAAAACTGCCAAAGAACCCGATTGAGCTTTGAAGAAAACAATAAATATTCAACAATTTGCACATATCCAAGCAATGGCGCCTCATAAGAAAGGTATGTATTCTTTTTTTTTTTTTTTTTTTTTTTTTTTTTTTTTTTTTTTTNTATTCTTTTTTTTTTTTTTTTTTTTTTTTTTTTGCATTTTTTATCAAATTAGGTTATGATATTGATTTTTTGTTTTCTTTTAAATTAATTTCATATCAGATTCATAAAACAACCCCAGAAGAGGAAAAATAAATGAAAGACCACCCCCTGTAAACCCTCCTCCAAATTATCCTCGTACACCACCATCGCCACCCGTAAACCCTCCTCAAAATTCTCCTCATCCACCACCATCGCCACCCGTAAACCCTCCTCAAAATTCTCCTTGTCCACAACCACCGCCACCTATAAACCCTCCACATGTTCCATTAGATCATGTAAATTCAACACAAGATGACCTCATACAATGCCTTAACCAAAATAGTTTATAAATTAATATATTAGTCAGTAGGTTGAAGGCTTCTTGTCTTCAGCATCACTCTACCCTCGCCACTACATTAGAAAAAATGTCCAATAGTGCAAATGAGGTGTCTTAAGAGGTGACAAAATGGGGTTCATGGAGGGATAGGTGTTGAACATATTATGCTGATGGTTTATCATACGAGGATGTGAAAAGAAAAGGCATAAAAAAATGTGACATATGTGCCCTTTGTACCAAGCCTAATACTAGCAATTCCCTAGAAGTTAATACAAAATGGTTTCCTATACATTGGTGTGTTTATAGGGGAATGAAATCAGCTTTTTGGGATAGGTGGTACATGGTATTTGACCAACCACCTTGTAATAATAATGAGGTGCCTTTATCATTTTTGAAGAAGCTATACTGTGAGTTTATCATTGGCGAGAAGCTTAATTACTTTGACTTTCATGAGTTCCAAGGTGGAGGGAGAGGCTTTGCACAAGATAGACCTGGGGCACATAGGATTACCCCACCACAAGAGAGGAGGTGTACTGTGAGAAAACCCCTCATTCATGTTGTGGTCCCAGTAGTGGTGAAGGAGTCTATGGATATACATACTCTTCATGTAGCTGCATCATTGACTCATGTCATTATCCAACATGACACTCGGTTAGTTAGAGAGGATGGATCAGTGTCTGTGCCATCTCCATCTTCATCAGATGCACCATTAGGATCATCCCATCCCGTGCCAGCTCCATCATCATCAGATGCACCATTAGGATCATCCCATCCCGTGTGAGCTCCATTATCATCAGATACATTTGCAGGGTCAGCCCAGCCCATTGAGCATATTTGCATTAGTTATAATGGTATATGTGATGGGGTAGATAGCCAGGCGAGTGTGGATGGTCTCGACATCCCATTCATGTGTACATTGTGGGAGAAGATGTCAGGCATCCACTACTGAGGATGTGGCCCTCACAGATAATCTATTTTCAATGGTGTATGGTATAGTGCCAACATAGGTTTATTTAAATTTGTGTTTTGACATGTTATTTTAATTAATTACCTAAATCTGTTAAAAGTAAATAAAATTTTATGTATAGAAGAATCTAAATTGGCACATAAATAATATGCATTGCAGGGTGTAGTTGGTGGTAAAAGCACACCAAGGAGTGCTTGTTATAGTACACATAGACGGGTAGCTCAAACACCTGAGGTAATGTTTTATAAATATTCCTAAAATAGAATAGTATGTTGTTTTGAAAATATCATATCTTAATAATTTGTATGGTGGTAACTTAGTGTATGTTTGTTTGCTATTGCTTTATGGTCAAAGAATTTTTTCTAATGTAATTCAACTCAAGGAATTCACTTCCTTGTCTAGCCATCATGACTCAAATTGATTTGAACTCCCACCCTCCATCCTTGGACTCAATTCAACCAATGTTGAACTTATACATAGACTCATACCCCAACCAATCACTTATTTGCTTCTGAATCAACCTTGAACATCATTTGAAACATCCAACCATCGTTATTTTACTCTTATTTCTTTTTCAAAATCATGAATACAATCTCTGATTATTCACTGATTGTGATTATCCTTAATTCTTCAATACACCTGCATGGCCTTTTGAAGAGTCCCAACATATAACTTCTAAGACACCCCAAGAACCCCTCAACTTATCACAAGGTCCTTATCCTATCGCTCAAAGAACATTCACTTGCTAGTGCAGTAAAATTTACTCTCTGGCGTTTCACTGTCATACTAGGACAATCCCCATGGGTCATCCCACAATAGTGTGTCCCACTTTTTGGCCAACTTTGACACAGAGATCAACATTTTGAGAAAACACTTCATTTTCGAACACATATTGCCGCAAAACTATAAGGAATTTGAAGATGATATAAACTAGGGTCTTTTAGCATTTTCTTTCTAGTTTCTAAATATATATTTTTTTAAAATAAAATATTCATTAAAATTCATTTTTCCTTCTCCTTTGAAAAGTGGTTTGTGTGAAAAAACTTTGATTTTAATAAGTGACTTTCACTTGGATCAGCATAACTTTTTTTTAAAATATGATAACGTTGTAATTATTTCAAAATTATATTTGTAACTTCAATATATAGAAGATTTAATTGGTTTCATTCATTTTGGGTCAATATTTCATAGTTTATTAAGTTTTAAAGTGACAGTAATTGTAATTCAGACATAAGGTCACTTTGATCACTGTAACTTGAAATATAAATATCGAAATTCAATTTTTTTTTAATATAGAAAGGTAACACAAATACACTTTTCCTACATATTTTTCATAATTTTTTTTTTGTAATTTACTATTTTTCCCAAAGCCTTGAAGAGACAGGTTGTTGAATCATCAAACAACCTATGTTTAGTTAAAGTAATATTTGAAAGTGATAACAAACTCAATATGTATTAAAATTATATTCATTAGAAAGCTTTTTCCAAATCGCATCATTTGGCATCATGTATTTGAGAAAAAACATTTGATTTGGTCCTTTTCCCAAGCCTTGAAAGACCAAGTTTTAGGACTTATTTTTTGTCAAACAAGAAATTTTCTTTTTAGGGGTCTTCGTCCTTCACACGAAGGGGTCTAAGGGGCTTCACTCGAAGACCCTTCGCACAAAGCCACTTGAGTGAAAAATATGGTGACAAACATCTCACCAAATTTTTATTTTGCCTACTTTGCACGAATTAGGTCGGCCATGTTGTAATTTTTTTTTTGAAAAATTTAGAATGGTATGAATCTAATTTTTTTTTTTCAGTTTTTAACCGAATTGCAGCAAGTAATTCACTTTTTCTATTATTGCTCAATTTTTACAAATGCATTTTTGGAATAAAGATTGTTATTTCTATTTTTTTCGAAGGCATAATTTTGAAGAGGAGAAATATTATATCAAAGCATTTTTTTGAAGAAAAAATACATTTGGAAGACATTTTTGAAGAGAAGAAATGGGGAACAAGAATGGAAGACAACGTAAATCTACTAGAAAAAGATCACCTGGTGCTGAACAAAGAAATCATGAAGCTGCATTGGCATATTATCATAAAACTAAAGAAGGTGAAGGACAAGCTGAAGTAGGAGGTTCAAGTCAAGTCGAAGAATTGCACATTGAAGAAGGGTCGGGATCACTCCCTATGGAAGCTCAGACAATTGATGTTGGAGAAGGTTCAGGATTATGTGCTCCTACTGGTATGGATGAACATATACATTTAGCTCAAACTGTAAAGAGAAATATTAATTATAAAAACTTAGATCATTTACTTACAATGGATGTGGAAAATTTGAGATCACTTGCTAATGTTCAACCCTTAAGTCTTGCTAAGAAGAGGTCAAT
>MU224529.1:1443689-1474972 GCA_018584345.1 Thuja plicata
GATTATGCTCTTTTCCCTTTTGGGAGAATCAAAAACTTGGAACCCTTGAATCCAAACCAAGTCCCCATGTGGTTCATATTGTGAGTCTTCCTTGTTAGAGAGGGTTAACCATAGTGGACACTCCCTTGATTGGGAAAACCACATGGACAGAACCTCAAGTGGTAATAGCCATTTCTACCATGGTAGCAACAACTGCTATATAAATGTCCTTGTGGAATAAATCTCCACAGGTGTGGTCTCTTGTTGGGTTGTCATATCTCCTCAGCAGCTCCTAATTGATTAAATTCTCAAACTGTGTCAAAACCTCGGTGTGCCAGGATTGAATTTCACCCACTTGAGATTGCAAAAGTTACAGAGTTGACCATTACTATGAACCATAGTGTAACCAAATTTTTCTTTTTTAGGACTATGTGCGTGATTGTAAAACATTTTGAGAACATACACAAGTATAATCTTTAGGGAGTAGAATACTACAAAACTATTTTTGTTCATGTGCAATGTTGCTTTGTCCCTTGCTCATTGTTTGAAGACATTTGTTTGATTGAACTCCCTGATTGTTGTTCTGCGTGCCTGATTCATGATAAAAATCTGTTAATGCATCTAGTTGGTCAATTAAAACAAATAAATCTGAGTTCACGAGTGATAAAATCTTCAATAGATCTCCCCAAAAATGCTATGACATGTTGCTCAACATCCAAATGAACGTAAATGGTATCAAGTTGTACAAAATGATTCTTGGTCTTCTTTTTTCCACATCTCCCATGTCTTCCTAGTCTCCCATTTCCATCATTTCTCTTCTTCCTTCACGCTTCTTCATCTTCTTCCTAAGCTCTTCACATATTCTTACTTATTTTCCCCTTATTATCTAGTCTACCTTCTTCTATTCATCTCTTCTTTCACTCCCATGCTTGATTCCTCCTCTTCCAGAACCATGAATTTCAACTATCTTGTTATGGAACCTCTCTTTAAAATAGATGATCTCGAACTCATTTCTCAATTCAAAGAGTATTATTCCTCCAAAAATTGCATGGGTAATAAATTTATGACAAAAATAGAAAAAAAAATTGATTGAATCAGACGCCTTTGCTAGGATCATACACATGATCTTTTCACAACTTCCTTCTTCCAAACATCTTTCATCTTCTGAGTCTTCTCATCTTTCCTCATCATCCAAGCCTTCTTCCTCCACTAGGTCTTCACTTTCCTCTTCTCCACGATCTCGTTCTTCTTCTACTTCTCCCAAGAGTCTTACTTCTCTTTTCAAGACATATCATAATGAGCAACGTGACAATCCTTGTGATACCTCTTCCATGAAGAGTGACAAGCCCATTTTTTATGACTATGATGACTATGATGACTATGATGATGGACAATATAGTGATACCTATGACACCTCTATTCCTAAAAATGCTCCTACTCATGTGCTCATTCTTACTGGTAATGGGTGTTCACATTGGATAGATTTTGATGGTGATCCATATGATTCTAATTTTGAAAGAGACTTTGATGATTTTTGTGAGCAATACCTGGATGATACATATACTTCTATTGAGGAAGTGAAAGCTCACCATGCTGATTATAAATGTAAATACTATAAGAATCGCTCCTCTAAGGATTATCATGCTGAAAAATAAAGATTGCATTTTCAAGCAAGATCATGTTAATGATGAACCATTGTTTTTTAATGATTCCCTTCCATCCTCTACTTCCTCCAATACCCATAAATCTCATAAAGTCTCCAAGTTTTTCAAATCTTTCACAAATCCTTCATCCAACAAAGGTCCTAATTCTTTTCATGTGATTTCTTATAGTTGTCCTCAAGGGCTACCTCTTAAAGAAACTCAAGCTAACCTTCACTTGGTTGCAAATAATTTTAATAATGCTAAACCTAAAGAGCCTAAGCCTTTATATGATATAATTCCTACTTTCCTCCCCCATCTCTTCCCAAGTCTCCCATACAATTTCAACATGATTCCTTGTCCTTAGAAGTGGCTCCATGTCAAGAGGACTCTAAAAATGATAAAGAAAATAACATAAAGAAAGATCAAGATCAAGAAACCTCCATGTCATCCAATCCTTTTCATGTTGTCTCTTATCTGTTTCATGGTTCTTTTGATCTCGTACGCCCTTTCTCATTCATTCCACCATGTCTTAAGTCTTCTCCTAAGCAACATCAAGTCACTACTTACTCTGTTGAGCTTATTGACAATCAAAATAACCTTACCCCATTACGCTTTCCAAAGATGATACTTTCTTTAAGGTTATTAAAAATGGTGTTGTTACTTCTAATATTAAGCCTATTAAAAATCAAGAGGAAAATTATGCGATTATTCTATCCAAAAATCCTTGTCAAGATCAAATTCTTCCATCTTCTTGTTCTACCACTCCATGTTCGCTTCCACTTTCTACTCTTCCTAAGTCTTTTCAAGATTTGAACAATCCTATCAAAGAAGGTTCTCCTATTCAAGATGTTCAGAATCCTATTAAAAATCCTAATGCTCACTCTAAAGATGTTGATGTCCTTGGTTGTCATATACATGCTGATAAACTTATTTATTATCCTTTTGTGTCTTCCACATCCATCCTTGGACCTCCTCCAACAATACTAAGGACTTCACATTTTCCTTCCATCTTGGTTCCTTATGTCCCTTCACTCTCCCCTCCTAACTCTCCTAATTCATCATCCATCTTGGGTCCTTACGTCCCTCCATATCCTATCTTTCCTAAAGATCAACATAGATGCATACCCTTGAATCCTTTTCATCCATCCACCCATCTAAACCAGTCATATTCTTCTTCTTCCTCCACAATTCCCAAGTATTTTGGAAGAAACTTGAATGTTCAATACAAGAAAAAGAATCAATACAAGAATCCATCTAAAAAAGAAGATCACCATGTCTCATCTAATCGACATGGGGGCATAAAGTCAAATGAGATATCTAGAAGAAAACTACAAGACAAGTATGGGTTCCAAAATCCATCATTGAAGATATCCTCTCTAAATCATCAAAAAGAAATGAAAAGCCTATGAATATATGGATTCCAAAGTCTCTCTTGAAAGAGTCTCATGTTAAGAAACAAGTGAATTTGACATTTAATCTTCCAAAGGCTTCCACTTCATCTTCTTCCAAAAAAATTCTTCCATTCCATGCGCCTAAACCACAACCTCTGCTATCCATTCACCATATTCCTTCATGTAATCCTTCATTCACATTTCCTCTATCCTCTTGCCACCCTTCAAGGTGTGGATTGACGTTGATCTTGCCTTCCTTTCTGTCTACCCTTTCACAATCCTTCCATTCACTATCCTTCTACCTTCTATCCTTTATCCTCATTTGTCTATTCCTCATATCTTCCAACCTCACTCGCTTTGCATAAAACCTTATCCTCCATTTTTCTTTTTCATCTTCCTTTCCCTATCAACATCTTTGAGCATATCTTGGCATATCATGGTTTATCCTTTCAAGGAGCATTATATAAAAAGCTTGAATTCTTTCAAAAAAAAAAGAGAAAAAAAAAGTAAAGAAAAAAAGTTCCATCCTATGGTGAAAACCACTCCCTTGTAGTGCCTTGGATAGGTACCACAATGAAAACCTAGCAATCAGGCATCATGTGTAGTTATTCTACATCTTTCATCCATTCTTTATTCTCTCTTTGATCTTGAAAATGTTGACCTATACACGAATATTTGAGATATCTTGTGAGCTATCTTACGATGATCTTGCTTTCATTCATTTCATGTTTTCATCCCTATCTTTGTCCATTCATTTTAGCCTATCGCTATCCTTTTCCCCTTTGGTCTTGATCTAAAAAAAAAAGAAAAAAAAATTGAGTAAAACACGGTGCTATGAAGCCTCTTGACATGTTTACTCCTTTGGACTGCATCCTTTCCTGCTCTTGCATTACGATTTTGTGACTTATCCTATGTTGGCCTTTCATTGCTTGTCCAAATGTGCTTTATATAATATTTCTTTTTCCCTAGCTTGGTACTCTTGAGGAGTTTGTCTTTGAGGATTTCTTCCCTTCATTCTCCTTCATTCTCCTATCTTCCATCTCTTCCACCAGCTTGCTAATCCCTCATGTCCTCCACCTTGCTAAAACATTGGTACTATGCAATGTGATCTTGCTTGGGAGTTTGATGCTTATTCTGTCTGGGGGCATCCTTTGTACATACTTATTGATCCTGAAAAAATCTAAAATATGATATATTGTCAAAAATTTTAAAAAATAGAAAATGTCCTAAAAAAATGATCATCTTAGTGAAAACCTAGCAATAGGCGCTTTGATGTATCTTAAAAAAATTATATATTCCAAAAATACAAAAAAAAATTTAAAAAAATTTAAAAAAAAGATAAAAAAGAAAAAAAAATGAAAGAGAAAAAATTGTAATAAAATCCAAGTGGTGAAAACATGGAAACAGGCACTACTTGAGGCCTTTCCACCCCTGTTTATTAGCGCATGTCCTCGATAGTTAGCCTTTATCCATCATGCCTTGTCTTTGTTGCCCTAGTTTAGAATTGGTCTTTGTCTTTGTCTAGGGGGCATACCTGTGTTAGCTTTGGTCTCTTGGATGCGTTAGTCTTTAGGACATCTCACAAATAGTGTTTTTCAACACCATCTCAAATGTATTTTTCAATACAACCCTTGACATTGAGTATTTTTCAACACTTATCAGTTTGGTCTTACCCTGTTTTGTCATGTGGTCTTACCTACTTGCGAGCATTCGATCATTATCCTTGAAACTCAGTATCAGTTAACACACTTAAATTTTTAAACACACCACTTAATTCTTGTGCTATGTCATGATCTTTTCTTTGTGTGTTGACTTTTATTGATTTTCATTGAGTTTCCTTGTCTAATAAGTCTCTCTGTGATGTATAGCTAGAGGACTTAGGGCATGGGGCATGTTTTTATTTGCTTCCTACTTTATGTTTAACTATTTTTTGCACAACCATTCTGCTGGTCATGCTGGCCTCTATGCCTTGATGCGAGCATAGTTTTGTTATATTAAATTGGGTAAGCTAACATCACAATCATCTTGACCTTTATGTATTTGGTGCTTATGTTAGAATCTTTTCACATTCCAATCCAATATAAATCACATTCATATATTCATAGTTGCAATTGTGACTAGTGATGATTGTGTGATTTTTTGATGTCTGTTAATAATGGCCCAATGATGAAAATAATTTCCTTAACATTCTCTAATGAATGATGAACACAAAGTCTTATGTTACAGTTTCTCTATTGCAAGTACACCTTTGCATTTTCATGTAGCTTACATTGTTAGACTTCATGTTAGTTTTCATTTTTAGGCCGCATCATGAGTTTAAAAGGGTTTCCTTCATCTTTCTTGTGGACATTTAATCAACTATGATCACGTTATGATCTTCATTTATTTATCTTATTTCGTGATCTCAATCAAAAATTTCTATCTTAAACAGTTGATTAATTTTGGGGCATTCTCTTTCTTCTCTCCATTTCTTTACACCTCTTCCAAAATTCTATCTTCCATTCGCTTTCACCCCACTTCTTTTCTTCTAATTCAACCTTGGGGCATAATCTTTCATTATTGATGATCTACCTTGGTTTTTTTATCCTTATATCTTTCATCTTACATCAAGAACCTTATCTTTAGTTTGATTTGATCAAATTTTTCAATTTGTTGTTTCTCCTTTATCTCATTTCAATTTCAATCACCAGGGGGCAGTACCTATAAAACTTCAATCCTTGATTCAGCTTTATCAATCCTATCAAGCGCTCCACTTGGGGAAACCTTGCCTGAGATTCTTATCTTGGACATGTCAATTACCTATTTACAAGGGTGTTGACCTTGTCTTTTTCAAACAACTTATCTTTGTCTTGATGTGTTCCCATAAAGATCACACGTATGGGTTGTGTTGTGATCCCAAATCGATCTCACACTTCAACTACATTTTTTGACTACATGTGTTCCCATGAAGATCACACATTAGTCAAAGAGGGGCAAATGTAAGCACCCTAAAATGGTCACCTAGACTATGGGCCCCCATTCTTCAAATTTATCAAATTCCCGAATCAATGCTTTGCAATATTTTCAATTCAAATCAATTTCCTTGATCAAATCATAATTAATTCAATTATTTCAATATTTCCTAAGGTTTGATCATTTCATCAATTATCTTATTTAATTAAAAGAAAACAATTCTTTTTTATTAAATAAAATAGTCTTATTTAATTTAAATTCCTTTTTAATTAAATAATCTTATCTTATTTAATTAAAATCTCTCTTAATTAAATAATATTATCCCATTTAATTAAAATGTCCATTTTAATTAAATTAAATATTCTTATTTAATTAAAATAAAATCCCTCTTTTAATTAAATAAAACCCCCACTTAAATCCTTCTTTGTTGAAAAAGGAAATAAATTAAATATAAATAAATAAAGTTCCTTTTTCTACACATCTTCCTAAGTGGTGGGTTTTTTGCCTCTTAATCATAGCCTTTGATTTTTGTCTTTTAATCTCTACTATCCATTTCTCTTTATAAGGAAACCTCTCCTCATTTTCATATAGTTTTTTTTGTGTTGTTATGCTGCAGGTTTGGAGAGAAATTTTGGAGGAGATTTTGAGCACTTGAGCTTGGATGTTGCAACTTTTCTCGTCTTGTCTTCTTCTTTCATGCCCCATGGAAATCCATTTAGATTAATTTTGCACTTACATGTTATATTAGATTCATGTTTCCTTTCATAGATTAATCTTGCATTTGTATTTCCTTTCATAGAATAATCATGCATTGTTATCATATAGGTTAATTTCCTTTCTTGCATTGTTATCATATAGAATAGTTTTCATTTGCATGCATACTTGATGATCATGGAGACTAGCATTCTTGCTCTTCCTCTTTGAATCTCTCATTTTATGGCATACTTGCATGGGCACAAATTAGGTCAATCTGAGGGCCTCCATTACAAACCCTTGCACTCCATGAATAGAGAGCTATGATTCGTCATTCGAGACCTCATTCTTGAGCAATCTTGGATATAATGATTCATAGAAGTGTGACACATTTTTATCACACACCTAGCACAAGAGATCCAGCTGTGGTATGCATTTTCTTTTTAGTCCATGCATTTTTTATTTTTTAGTATTTCTTGTTTATAACATGTATTTTATATTATTTTTTCTGTTGTAGGACCCTACACCACTACCCACCATTCCTGTACCTGGTCATTTTTCTAGGAGTCCCTCTCGCCCACTATGGAGCTCATTTTGTTTATCAGTCAACCCAAGCATAAGAGATCCAGCTGAGGCTTCAGTATGCAAATTACAACCTAATATTTATTTATTTTGATATTATTTTGAGATAATATATATGGCTTAACATTTGAATTGTTCTTGTGTAGAGGCTTAGTGAACCAAGTGTTGCTATGAAGAAGCTCAATTTTGATGATCCACCACAATCATAGATATATCAAGACATTGTATAGATCTAGTTGTGGTCATTGAATGACCAAATTTTGTATATGTGTGTGTGTGACTTTTGTACATTTTATATATCGACCTGGACATAGTTGATGTCATTTTTTGCAACTCTATTATGGATTTGGCATGTACGCCATGCATTGATATGTGCACTATTATTGTTCATTTTGTTATATATGAAACTTCAAATTTGATCCTTGAATTTGTTGGTTAGATGTTTGTCTTAAGTGTATTCTTGTTTCACATGACTTGCGTATATGCATGTGTGCTTCGATAAATTAATGTACTTATGTACTTCATGTATATTCATGTATATGAATCATAACCTAAATTCATGTGTATGACCTACATGAATGACTTAAGTGAATTCATGTCTATGCTTCATAATGTATTTACTACATGTTTTCTCCAGGACATAAGTAATTTAATGATTTAAGTGAATTAATGCTTGATGTGATACATTGTATTTAGATGTATCTTTCATGATCTATATGTATGCACTCCATTACTTAAGTGAATTTATGTTTGTAGGTGTATCTTTCATTCTCTATATAATTTTCATTGGGTACACCTGGGAAATTATTGGGGTCTTTGGTGAAGGGCACGCAAGAAACACCAGGCATGGATAGGAGTCTTCATGGGTTCATCTTCACATATTTGTAATCATGGTTAGATCCTAGAGATCAACCATTCATTTTGAGTAGATTGGTCTCATTGTAAAGTCAATCCATCTAAGGTGTCTGTATAAACCTAAGGTTGATTAGACTCATGACCTATGATAGGATAAGTAGGTTTGATGTTTTTGGTCTAATAAAGCTCCTACTATAGGATCTAAGGGTCTTCTTGTTGGAAATACAATAATAGGAAAGCAAGATACTGAGAGGGGGGGTTGAATCAGATCTTCAAAATTAAACACTTAAAACAAACTGATCCACATTCATATATATATGAATCTAATGTAATCTCAGATAGCATCCACACAATGAAATAAATAACACATAACATAATAACTTGGTAATCTATGAAACCCAAATAGGCAAAACTGGGGTGGGGATGACACCCACAAAATTCTCCACTACTGCAGTAATAAAGTGTACCTGTTAAGGTTACAAATGTTGATTACAAAATATAATCTACCCTGTTAAAGGTCTACCAAGTTAAGAGCTTAAGATCATTACAATCTACCCTGTGAAAGGATTTGAACTTACAATGAAGTAAGCACTCTATTAGGAGATAAAGAAAGGTCTGCTAGAACCACTCTGTTAAGATATTTTCACCTGATACAATGATTAGAATGTCTCAAGTATTGATCCTTCGCTATGCACTCTGATGTTGATGATGGGTCTCCTCTTTCTAGTACCTTCTAAGATCTCACAATATGATATAACTTTACTCTGTTGTTCACTGTGTTGTCACTCTACTTGATCCCTGCTTCTTAACAAAATAACCCTCTGTACATTTCACTTCAAAATGCATTCACTAGAAAATTCATCTACTCTCTCCTTACACACACAAAATAGGGTTTAGAAGAAATCTAATATACCTGTTCAAATATGATAGTGAGAGCTAGATCAACGATCAAGATCTAATACCCATACCTTGATGGTATTACAATTAATGTTTACAATAGGTCATGTATAGGATAAAACAATTAAATGCATAACTAACTCCGTAGAAGAATATTAAATGCATAAATAAGTCAGCCCAAAAAGCATATTGTTAGGAACCTGTGTGTTCCTTCTGTTTATTTTGTTAGTGTAGTGTTGTCGGACACATATGCTTTCTAAGTCATCCCGCGAGTATATTTTATTATCCCACATGCATAGGTAGTATTACTTTTCTAGATCGTACTTAGTATATAAGAGTAGGTTGAGGCCTTTGATGGACACCGATGAATTTTTTGTATTGAGCTTGCTCAAAGGAGGTTACCCCCTCAAAGTGGCCCACGATCAATAGATTCATTCTGAGTTGTGCTATTGCTCTATATTTTGTTATTTTGTGCATTCTCACCATATTGTTGTAAGGAGGTTCCTCTCACATATACAAGTCGGCCAAATCACTTATCCTCAAAGTTTGTATCATTCCAGACATGTATACAATAACTATTATGCTCGGCACTTGACTTCTCTGTCGCTTGACACTTAACAGCTTGGCAATGTAACTCGGCTCGGCAATGTAACTAGGCAAACTGAAAAATTGCTCGACAATGTTGCTCGGCCTTGCATAGTTTTAGCTTGGACACAATGATAACCAACTAAAAATGCCTAAGTGAATGACTAAGTGTTGGTCACTAATCTTCAACAGAAATTAGAGATTAACAATCTCCCCCTTTGATATTAGTGGCAAAAACACTTATCATTACTTCTGTTCATTTCATCAAAATATTGCCTAAGTACATTAAGTACTCCCCCTAGGAATATACTCAAAATAATTCATACAAAAAGTTTACATGCCTTCAAAAATTATATACAAGTGTACTTGTATTGTACTGATGTATCATATTGTATCCTTTCATACTTCCTTACCAACTTCCCCCTTGTTTTTGTCACTGATTGCTGGTGGGGTTAAGTTGTACTTATCCAGAAATTGTTTATGAAGTTGCAAGGTGGATTCAAATGTAGTATCCCATCTTTCCTTAGCAATCTTCATAACTTCCAATTTTATTTCTAGCTCGACAGCTAGACTCACTAAACTTTCTGCAGTTGATAGATTTGCATTGCTCTGTGATAACTCCTTTGTAATTGAAAGTTCCTTCTGTATTACCTCCAAGTGAGGCAACATGCTTGTCTGAATAGTTATCAATTTAGCCCTTATTCGACTATCTTCAGCCATAAGCTCGACTATTCTCCATTGTGCATTTATCAACTTATTAAGATGTAAATAACTAGAAGTAGTATCTTTACCCAAAGTAGTACCAGTTGATCTCAAATCTAATTGTAGCTTCTCAACAAGCTGTAGATTATCCTTTGTGAAAAATTCAACATCACATAATTTCCTATACAAATAATAAACATTGGCTGTAACTTTCTCTAAAGTTTCTACAAGAATAGAAAGTTCAACCTATTTTGTTGCAATCTCTTCTGAGATTTTCTCTAGAACTTTGCTATCAAATCTTCTCCTGGACTATTGTAGAAGATTTTCATTGATGTCTATGTCCTCATCAGTTACTTTCTGTACAATGTTGACTAGCTGATCAATGATTGGAGCTTGAGGCATTTCATCCTCTAAGTCAAAATCCTTTGCAAATATGTCTTTGATGTCATGCAACACCTGCTTTTGTTTTTGTTCTATCTTCATCTCTTCCTGTCTCTTCTTCCTCTTAAGTAATTCTTGAAGAGTCCCTATTTGTTCAAAAGATAACTCATTGGAATCCCATTGTGGAATCACAATGACCTCATCTAATGTTACATGTAGAATCTAAGACTTCTTCTTCAAGATTTTATTTTTCTTCAATTCTATAGAACTTATGCTCGGCAACATAATACCTTTTCCTTTGAAAGAGTCAATGTCCAATGCCTCTTTTAATTCTATTAGTATTGTCTGTGGATTGGGCATACCACTAGTTTTAGGACCTGTAGGAGTGGATGATGTAGAGTGTGGTAGATCAACCAACACTTGCATTGCCTCTTCTTCTTTAGGCTTATCAACAATATCCATTATCACTACTCCACTATCTAAAACTATTTTCACAACCTCTAAAATAGGTGGATTCTGTGAAGTTACCTCATGTTCATTTGTTTGTTGTTTCTCTTCACTTTTCTGATCATTGACAACTTCAATTATTTCATCAGATGTTGTGGTCTTCCCTTCTTCAGTATCAGTTGCCTTAATAGGCGAATCAGTGTCTTTACCACTCGGCATCTCTTGTTCCTCAGCATTCAAATTACTTGGATCATCAACTATAAAATCCATAGGAATGTCTGCAGTCAGATCAACAAAATTAGTTGAGTCTAATGCAAATTTGGTCTTGTCCTATTCTATAGCAATTTGATCTTGTGTTATCTTTGGCTCAGGGGTAGTCTTTACTTCAACTTATTTTGCCTTTTTCTCAGATGTCCCCTCACAAAATTTCTTGTCTTTTGGAATGGCCAATCCAAAGATTTCCTTCCAGATACTTATGCTTTTTTGTACTACACCTTCAATATCATTTTTTAGAATAGCATAGCCTCTAAGTTTAGGAACAAACCTATTCTTATAATCCTCAATGAATTTGGCTCTTTGTTTTGAGGTTAGCTCAGGTATTACCTAGGCTAGAGTTCCTTCCCTGACCTGTCTTTCTGTGGCAAGTGCAAATTCCCATTTTCTTGATAGAAAATCATAAAATTCATTGGGCACATGATTTCCTTTCTCTGTAGGAGTTAATTTGAAAGTACTCATCATATCCAAGAGTGCTTCCTGAACTTTGTGCCTATCTGCATTATTCAACTTTTCATACTTAATGAACTTAAAAGTTGCCAACGCTGCTGAATTCCTCCAGGTGTCACATACCTCATCAATACTTGCTAGTTTCTTGAATTGTGTTGTAGGTATGTTGCTAGGTTCACCAGTTTCTGTCTTTTCCTCATCACTATCTGTCCCCAAATTTATTCTCCTTCTTGGTCTCTTTGTTGGCTTACTCGGTTCAGCCTTAGGAGCAACCTTTGCTTCCTTTCCAGAACTACTTCTGCAACTTTCCTCTTACCATATACTTTTGTTTGTACTTCTACTGGAGAAGTAACAGTAGATGCTCTAGTCCTCAAATGATTAGCTGTGGGAGGTGTAACCTTGGGTTTATCTTTGCTCAGCTTGGTTACTATGACAATTGATGGTCTCTTGCCCTTAGCTTTCTTAGTAACCTCTTTTGATGCACTTACTTCCTCCTTTGTAGATATATCCTCACCTTGTCTAGTGGTCAGGCCTAAAGGTGCATCCTTAGGTTCTTCATCACTACCTAAGCCAACCATTTTCTTTGGGTTTTTCACAATCTTCTTTATTTTCCTCTCCATAGTTCCCTCATTCAAACTTCTAGAAATTTTAGCCTTAGCTTCATCAAAATTTTTGAGTCTCTCTACTGTAGTATCAATTGCCTCAGCTGGGAGTGCAATGATGGTAGCTAATGCTTCATCAATTTTAATTTCATATGGAAATGGTTCTAAGCATGTTATCCTAGGAATCACAGCCTGGATATAAGTATTATCTGTATCAACTAGAAAACATATTTCTTCATAGTGCTTCTCCACTAGTGACTTAGGAATTCTAGTCCTTAATCTCATTCTCTTCTTGAATTCTACAAAATAGCTCCCCATAATGCTATTGAAATTACTTCCTAGTTTCTCTATGCATTCACTAATTTGAACTGTAATGGGTCTATCCTTTTTCCAAACAATATTTCCCAATGTAGGAAATGTATCCTGAATGTAGAAAAATATACAGACTAGTAAAGAACCAAACTTACATGATGAGCTCTTACCCTTTCTAATTGATGCTAGGTTCTCAGCTAATTGTGTATGTTGTAGCTCAGAAAGATCATATGTATGATTCTTCTTAACAATTTTCCATGCCTGATCAATGACTATACAAGGAACACTATCCAATCTGCTAGACTGATAGAACTTATGTGCTATTACTCTTACTCCAAAGTCAAGTTCTAGGTTTGTAATTATAAAGATAGTCATACCTCTATTGTTCCATATGGCTCCAGTGTTTAATGTAATTTATTCTTTGTTGTTATCTCTCATTGTCCATTTTCTATTCACTACAGGATATCCAGTCACTCGATGAGTCATGCTTTTGGTGATCTTGACTGGTCCATTATCCAACCACATACACATGTCATGAACTCAGCTAAGGATAACCTTAATCCATTCATCTTTGAAACCTTGTGGAAAATCTAGGGCACGAGTTAACCCTTTGTTGGCTAAATGTTTGAATTCTGCCTTCAAAACTCCATTGACACATAATTTGTTGTACAATCTCCTCAATTCACTATCACCTACTTCACCAATTTTAACCATATAACACGATCAAACATCATGGATCATAAGTACCTTGGGTGGAATGGATGAGAGGGCTCCCATTAAATCACTCTGAATTGCACTTTCAGGAACGGCTCAAAAGTTGAGAGGTTCACATTCATCACTCTGTACTAACTGAATTTTCTCTGGTTCTGCCTCCATACTCTTAACTAGTGTGGAAGAACTTGCAGCCATAATTTTGAAATTAGGGTTCGAGAGATGAAAAAGAAAAGTACCTTGATAAGTAGCTCTTTGCACTATTCACCTTAGGAATGTGGATGGCACGCTGATGAAATCTTTGATGCTAACTCCATTAAGATCAATTTTGTAAATTACTTCAATCACTTCGTAAACAGTGAAAATTGCAAGGTAAAAATGAAGTGTCAACTGTTCATCCTTTATAGACTTTGAAAGGTCAAGTTAGGTAAGCAATGAATGTTCTTCCCATTGAGTTAGTGCAAGCCAGCTGTCCTCAGTTTTAACACAACTTACATCCCACTCGACTTACTACACTCGGCCATCATAAAAATTACTTGGCCAACAAAACTCGGCACTCACTAAAGAACTCATCCTTAGTGTCCATGATTGATGCTTGACACCTATAGTGAAATTGGCTCAACTTGGCATTTTGTCTTCAAAATAGGTCCTGGTGCATCTTAACATATGCAAATATGGACTTTTGTACATCTTACGTTAGGAACTGATGTAAGATAAGAGTTTTAGATACAGTTCCTTACATACCTCTTTTTCTTAGTTGGAGATGATGTGATCACCTGATCCATTGGATTGGGTGACCTCAGCTTCACTAGCTTCACTACTGCATGGTTCAGACTTCTTAACCCATGTCTTGTTCATTTTTTCTCTAATTTGCTCAACTGTAGGAGCAGGTACTCTAGTCTTACAATCTTTCCTTGTATGACCAATTTTTAGACAACTGTGACAAACTAGGCTTCCATTCCTTGAACTTTTAGACTTACCTCTGAAATGTGTCCTTATGTAGTTTTTTGAAACATGTCCATACTCACCATAGTAATGACAACTATGCCATGTATTGTAATCCCAATTGTAAGTATTGCCTTTTCTTGGTGATTTCTCTTGTACCTTTGATGTCCACTACTGTTTACCTTTAGATCTGCAATCTTGTGCTCTATGACCATATTTGTGATAGTTATAGCAATTACCATTGGGTCTAGGTGTTTTGCTTGCCTTTGTATTACATTCATGCGCTTGATGTCCAAACTTGTTACAGTTAAAGCAATAACCATTAAAGTTAGTTTTTGGATTGGACTTACCATTCTTGCTTTGGCAAATATTTGTTGTATGACCTAGTTTCCCACAGTGGTGAAAAATAGGTTTGTTGTTTCTTGGCTTTGCATACCTTCTTTCACCTATCTTATATGCTTCTCCATCTTGAGCGGTTGTATGTTGTTCAGTGTGACCTAATCCAAAAGAATCTTTAGGTCTTCTTGATTCTTTCACCAGTTGTTCAAAGTAGCTCATAGCTGAACTCAGATCATTCACTCTATTATTAAGTTCTTTCTCAGATCTCAATTCATCTTTCAATTGACTATTCTCATATCTAAGATTTACAATCTCCAAGTCTTTCCTACTGATCTCCCGATTCACAAGTAGTAGTTGATTTGCCATGTCTACTTGATTGACTGTCATTGTTTGCACATCATGTGTTCTTTCATCAAGTCTGGTAGTCATCATTCTTTTGTCTTCTTCTGCAATAGCCTTGTCATCTTTGGCTTTATTTTTCTGTTCAACAACTTCACACATTCTTATTGATTGGGCTTCTTGTTCCTTTTTCAAATTTCTGACTTCATCACATAGTGCACTGTTCTTTTCCAATAGATCTGCTATTGCTGCATCACGCTCAGTAGAATCTCCATTCTGAAATAGATTTGTGGTGTCCTCTTCCTAATAATTAGTTTCAATCATTAGTTTGGCCAAATCTTTCCTTGCAGTCAAGGACTTCTTTAATTCTTGTCTTGCATTCTCAAGCTATTGTAGTGCTAACTGAATATTAATCTTTTGATTCTCAATGACTTTACCCATCTTGTAGATCTCCATCTCAAGAACTATATTCTCAAGCTGATTATAACCTTTTAGATAACTGAGCTCTGATACCAATTGTTGGAAATAAAATAATGGGAAAGCAAGATACTAAGAGGGCGGGTGAATCAAATCTTCAAAATTAAACACTTAAAACAAACTGATCCACATTCATACATATATGAATCTAATGTAATCTTAGATAGCATCCACACAAAAAAATAAATAACACATAACACAATAACTTGGTAACCCAGAAACCCAAATAGGTAAAACTGGTTTGGGGATGACACCCACAAAATTCTCCACTACTGCAGTAATAAAGTGTACCTGTTAAGGTTACAAATGTTGATTACAAAATGTAATCTACCCTGTTAAAGTTCTACCTGGTTAAGAGCTTAAGATCATTACAATCTACCCTGTGAAAGGATTTGAACTTACAATGAAGTAAGCACTATGTTAGGAGATAAATAAAGGTCTGCTAGAACCACTCTGTTAAGAGATTTTCACCTGATACAATGATTAGAATGTCTCAAGTATTGATCCTTCATTATGCACTCTGATACTGATGACGGATATCCTCTTTCCAGTACCTTCTAAGATCTCACAATCTGATATAACTTTACTCTAATGTTCACTATGTTGTCACTCTGCTTGATCTATGCTTCTTGACAAAATAACCCTCTGTGCATTTAACTTCAAAATGCAGTCACTAGACAATTCGTCTACTCTCTCCTTACACACACAAAATAGGGTTTAGAAGCTATCTAATATACCTGTTCAAATCTGATAGCGAGAACTAGATCAACGATCAAGATCTAATACCCATACCTTGATGATATTACAATTAATGTTTACAATAGGTCATGCATAGGATAAAACAATTAAATGCATAACTAACTCCATAGAAGAATATTAAATACATACATAAGTCGGCCCAAAAAGCTTATACAAGTTAGCCAAATCACTTATCCTCGAAGTTTGTATCATTCTAGACATGTATACAAAAACTATTCTACTCAGCACTTGACTTCTCTGTCACTTGGCACTTAACATCTCTGTATCCTACTCGGCTCGACAATGTAACTCAGCTCGGCAATGTAACTAGGCAAATTGAAAAACTACTCGGCAATGTTGCTCAGCCTTGCATAGTTTTAGCTCAGCCATAGTGATAGCCAACTAAAACTGCCTAAGTGAATGAATAAGTGTTGGTCACTAATCATCAACAGAACTTAGAGATTAACACTTCTAAGTACTTTCAATATTTCTAGAGGTCCTAATAGAAACATTTTGCAACATTGTCAAAAGTTGCACAAAACATTGCAGTGTTGCTCAGTTGAAAGTTGCTCAATGGTGCATCTTTCAAACTGTTTATCATGGGACCAAACCATCAGCTCCATTAGTTCCAGTTGGATTGGTAAACACTAGAGGAGACCCTTTTTTTCTTGCAAACCATCAAGAACGCTCTGGCGCAAGTCGTACTGAAGTGTTCCCAAGGTGCATTAAGCTAGATTGCGTAACGATTTTTGGAG
This sequence comes from Thuja plicata, assembly GCA_018584345.1. Classification (NCBI taxonomy): domain Eukaryota; kingdom Viridiplantae; phylum Streptophyta; class Pinopsida; order Cupressales; family Cupressaceae; genus Thuja; species Thuja plicata. Next base: position 1,460,738 of record MU224529.1, read on the forward strand.
AGCCATATCTCAGACCTCATGGGAGATCATAGATATATGAAGTGCACAAGGACCATCTTGGGAAGGCCTACAAGCACATGGCTCAATTTTGGGAGATTCCACTCAGATTCCATTTGCCGACCCGATCTCTGTTGGTGCAAAAAGTTGCAGTGTTGCTTAGTTGAAAGTTACTCAATTATGCATCTTTCAAACCACTCATCATGGAACCAAACCATTAGCTCCACCAGCTCTAGTTGGTTAGGTAAATGTTAGGGGAGACCCTTTTTCACTTGCAAACCATCAAGAACATTCCAGCGCAAGTCGTACTGAAGTGTTCCCAAGGTGCACTAAGACAAATTGGGCAACAATTTTTGGAGAGCCATATCTCGGACCTCGTGAGAGATATCAGAGATCTATGAAGTGCACAAGGACCATCTTGGGAAGGCCTAAAAGAGCATGGATCAGTTTTGGGAGATTCCACTCAGATTCCATTTTACGACCTGATCTCAGTTGGTGCAAAAAGTTGCAGTGTTACTCAGTTGAAAGTTTCTCAATGGTGCATCTTTCAAACCGTTCGTCGTGGGACCAAACCGTCAGCTCCATCAGCTCCAATTGGCCAGTTAAACACTAGGGCAAACCCTTTTTTCTTTCAAACCATCAAGAACATTATGGTGCAAGTCATACCAAAGTGTTCTCAAGGTGCACTAAGCCAAATTGGGTAGCAATTTTTAGAGAGCCATATCTTGAACCTCGTGAGAGATATCAGAGATCTATGAAGTGCAAAAGCACCATCTTGGAAAGGCCTACAAGCATGTGGTTTAGTTCTAGGAGATTCCACTTAGATTCCATTTGTCGACCCAATCTCTGTTGGTGCAAAAAGTTGTAGTGTTGCTTAGTTGAAAGTTGCTCAATGGTGCATCTTTCAAATCATTCGTCGTGGGACCAAACTGTCAGCTCCATCAGCTCTAGTTGGCTAGGTAAACACTACGGGAGACCCTTTTTCTCTTCCAAACCATCAAGAACATTTCAACGCAATTCAGACCGAAGTGTTCCCAAGGTGCACTAAGCCAAATTGGGCAACAATAGAAGTAAAACAATTCAAACGTCCACAAAGCATAAAATATAACACCATAATTTTGATTGTAATAGATGTAAAACAATTCAAACATATAATACATGGAAAAGATATAATATGAAAATGAACATACATACGTAAATACAATGCATGACAAAGATATAATATGAAAATGAACATACATACATAAATACTACACATGAACCATTATTATAATTTAGAGAAACATGAGATATCCACTCCATGAGCCATTGTTATAATTGTAATGAATCCTAATTCACTCACATCCTCTTAGTTAAATGGTACACAGTAAACTATACAAAATTTGGACCCTCGGTATATACAAATCAACCCATGGCCACTTTTATATATAATTGGACCTTCTTTCAATATACAAAATGTGGTCTCCAAATATGCATGTAGACCACTTCATAGTCATTTATATTTACAAAAAAGTGAAGTTAGATTGTTTCACAAAATTTATAAATAAAATTGTCAAAATAAATCTACCATTTGTAGAATGATTCTTCATGATGGCCCATAACTAATTGAGCGAACCTTCTAGATCGGCTCTAACCCTTATTGTGTCATGTATTGCCTCGTGTTCAGATTCACAAAGTTTTCATAAATTCTTCTTATGAGGTCTACCAGTATACTTTATCAATTCAATATTTGTTGCAACAAGAAGGTTCGAATAATGCAAAATATGTCTATGTGTCTCATAGTCCTCAAACAACCAATTCTTAGATTTTTGGATAGGGTACCTGCATTTCATAGAAGCATAAATGAATACAAAATTCAACGTATAAAGTGTAATAGAATTGAGAGAGAGAGAGAGTGCTCTCTCTCTCTCTCTCTCAATCCCTTTCTCTCCTACTCCTACCCCTTCTCTCTTTCTCTCTCAGAATCCTCCTTTGTTCTTAGTTTTTCAGAACCCGATCGGGTTCTGAGTAATTAGGAGCATTGTTTCATTATGTTCTCATAACCTGATCGAGTTCTGAGTAATTAGGATCACTGAGCCTTATGTTCTCATAACCCGATCGGGTTCTATGGAATTAGGAACTTTGCTTGCTTCAATGGTCTTAAAACAATCATTGCAAGTTGTTTTGAGGTCCCACAACTATTTTTCTGTTGTTTTATCCCAGGAACAGATAGGTTTTCTATTTTTTTGCATGTTTTTTCTTTTTAATGTTTGAAAAGTGTGTTTTTAATGTTATTTTATCATTGCAAGTTCTCATTTCAAGAAAATGGTTGATTTGTTCTTATTTTTTGGATTTGATGTTCACATATTATTCTATGTTCATGATATTATTCATAGGGTGTATTCAATATGAACAATGGGAAAGAACAAAAGAGGAACAATCGAACAATGAGAGCCAAAAAAGGAAAGACAAGGGGAACACATGAGGAGAATATGACAAGGTACATCATCAAATGCAAGCAATATAAGTGATGAAAATGTTAATGTTAGTGTGACAAATGCACCATTTCAATTTGATGTCATTAATGAACAAAATGCACATAATGAAAATGAAAATCATCAACATACACCAATTGAAATGAATCCAATAAATACACCTAATTCATCTAATGAAAATGTAGAGCATGTAGCTGTGTTAACACCTCCTAGAATAATTTGTAGAAAACCAAAGTTTCTAATTGACATTAATGAAGATATTTTGAGGCCAATGCATGATAACATGTTGGAAATAAATTGTAGAAGAATTGTTAAAAAGATTATGAATAACTATTTTGAAAAATTAAATCAAAGTGGAAGATGTCAAGTAGTTGTTGAAATGATTAAGAATCTGAAATTTATAGAGACAATGACAATTGTGGGGTTGAGAACATCTGAAAATAGTACTGAGAGAACCATTGTGAGAAATCTATTCAATGCATACCAAGCCATTGGTTCACAATCACATAGTAATGATGCTAATGTTACTCAATGTGTCCTCACATCAATTATAATGGGAAAGGAAATGAAAAAATATCATATAGTAAGAAAAATAAGCAAGTCATTAAGGATAAGTAGATCAACATTACGGAGAGCCTTACAAAGGTGAGACAAAATTGAGGATCCAAACACTAATTCTCTTTGGTCATTCTCGGGTAGACTCCCACGCAAGGACAAGGTTGTTGTTGATGCGTTAAGAACATTAATTGAAAATTTTTGGCATGACAACACAAGGGTTTCACCCAACCAAAGAGACCTTGTTAGGAGGAGAATCACATCTACAAATCGTATGCCACATCCAAAACACTTTTTGTATATGACACAAACATAATTTTTTGAAAGATTCCTCCCTAGTTTTCTTCAAATTAAAATTAGTCAAAGATTTTTTTAAATGACAAAACCCTTTTATGTCAAGATTAATCATGCGCACACTACATGTTGTTGTAGGGTACATATTGAATTTTCCATGCATTATGATATATATCATCATGTTTGTTGTACTTTGCACACTAACACTATTTTGCAAGAATATGGTCTTCAAGAACCTCCTACGTCATCAAGAGATTTTATGTCAAGTGTATTATGAAATCGAGATGATGGTTGCATTTATTATAAGATAATGTGTTTGAATGGATCTTGTAGTGCATGTGGTGGTATGAGAAAGTTGTGGATATGTCACCATCTAGAGAGCACAAATGAGATTGGAAATACACTATTTTATTTTGGAAAATACAAGACAGTAACTTATGGTCTAAAAGATGGAAAAGAACTTAAGAGGTGTTAGTTAGTGAAAAATGATATATGCGTAGCTGATTTTATGAATATATTTAAAGATAAACTAGTTTATGAGTACATATGTCCTTCACATAGAGCTAGGTGGTTGGATGAGAAATTCAAGATATATAAGGACATTTTTCCCCTTGGTACTATTGTCTCCATTGTTGATTTTGCTAAGAATTATACACTTAAACCTTAGAATGAAGTGCAAGCATTATATTACCATTCTATACAAGTGATGATCTTTGTACATATAGAATTATTGCATGCACATGATAGCATAGACACAGATAGAAAGGTTTTAAGAGAGTATCACTTCTACATCAGTGATGATTGCACACATTCATCAGAGTTTGTGCAAGGTTTCTTCAAAATTTTTTATGAGAATTTAAGGGAAAGAGGTATTGAGTACAACCAACACATAATATGGTCAGATAATTGCACCTCACAATTCAAGAATGCAAGGATGTTCTATTGGTTGAGTAGGATACACATGACAAGTGGCGTTCAACATTTTTGGAATTTAACGGAGGTGGGGCATGGAAAAGGCGAGCATGATGGTGCAGGTGCATGTGTAAAAAGAGCTCTTGCCAGAGACGAATTGAAGTACGAAGGTGGTGTAGAGTTAATAAATGCACAAACAATTGTGTGATGGTGCAACTCTACAATGGGAACAGGTAATGAAAGTAATTATATGGTTAATAGGTTTTTTTGGTTGATAAATGAGTTTAATATTGGAAACCATCTAGATTGTTGTACAAATACAGGATCAAGTGATATGCACTCATTTAGAAGTTCAAATGCAGCATCACTGGGTATTTATACTAGATTAATGGCATGTTTTTCCTTGTCTTGTATGAATTTTGTGTGGGAGGAATGTGAATCAAAAGAGTGGGTTGATGAATGGTCTTATACACCTTTGCAACCACTTGATACATATCAACTTCCTAGAGCAATACAATTGTGCCAGTTTGAAGCATCAGTGGATTTTGATCACATATCTGACCCAGTTGAACCAGGTAATTTCTCAATTTATTCTTCATTTTGAGACTTATCCCTGTTTTTGAACCAGGTAATTTCTCAATTTCTTAAGTGTTTAGGGTGTTAACTTATCCCTCTATAAAGTGCAGGTCATGTATATGCAGTTTTTGTAGATGAGAACATTGAGAAAGGTACTGATTACTTTTTTGTTTCATTGTATTGAGGGAAAAAAGAAATTGAAAACAATAGTCATTAATGGAGAGGGTATTGAGTACCCAATAGGTTTTGTTGTTGTGACAAGGACATGGCTTAGAAGGTATGCTATCAAAATATAATGTGTTCTTGTTTGATGACTTTGAGACCTCTTACCATCATTCTATTACACTTTGTATGTTGAATTTTGTATTCATTTATGCTTCTATGAAATCCAGGTACCCTATCCAAAAATCCAAGAATTGGTTGTTTGAGAACTATGAGACACATAGACATATTTTGCATTACTCTAACCTTCTTGTTGCAACAAATATTGAATTGATAAAGTATACTGGTAGATCTGACAAGAAGAATTTATGGAGACTTTGTGAATCTAAACATGAGGCAATACATGACACAAGAAGGGTTAGAGCCGATCTAGAAGGTTCACTCAGTTAGTTATGGGCCATCATGAAGAATCATTCTACAAATGGTAGAATTATTTTGACAATTTTGTATATGAATTTTGTGAAACAATCTAACTTCGCTTTTTTGTAAATATAAATGACTATGAAGTGGTCTACATGCATATTTGGAGACCACATTTTGTGTATTGAAAGAAGATCAAATTGTATATATAAGTGGCCATGGATTGATTTGTATATACCGAGGGTCCACATTTTATATAGTTTACTATGTACCATTTAACTCAGAGGATATGAGTGGATTATGATTCATTACAATTATAACAATGGCTCATACAGTGGATATCTTATGTTTCTCTAAATTATAATAATGGTTCATGTGTAGAATTTATGTATGTATGTTCATTTTCATATTATATCTTTTCCATGTATTATATGTTTGAATTGTTTTGCATCTATTACAATCAAAATTATGGCATTATATGTTATGCTTTGTGGATGTTTGAATTGTTTTACTTCTATTGCTGCCCAATTTGGCTTAGTGCACCTTGGGAACACTTCGGTCTGACTTGCGCCGGAACATTCTTGATGGCTTACAAGAGAAAAAGGGTCTCCCTAGCATTTAACCGGCCAACTAGAGTTGATGGAGCTGACGGTTTGGTCCCACGACAAATGGTTTGAAAGATGCACCATTGAGAAACTTTCAATTGAGCAACACTGCAACTTTTTGCACCAACCAAGATCGGGTCAAAAAATGGAATTTGAGTGGAATCTCCAAGAACTAAGCCACATTCTTGTAGGCCTTCCCAACATGGTCCTTTTTCACTTCATAGATCTTTGATATCTCTCACAAGGTTCGAGATATGGCTCTCCAAGAATCACTGCCCAATTTGGCTTAGTGCACCTTGGGAACACTTTAGTACGACTTGTGCTAGAACGTTCTTGATGGTTCACAAGATAAAAATGGTTTCCCTACCATTTACCCAGCCAATTGGAGCTGATGGAGCTGACAGTTTGGTCTCACGATGAACGGATTGAAAATGCACCATTGAGCAACTTTCAACTCAGCAACACTGCAACTTTTTGCACCACCGAGATTAGATCAGAAAATGGAATCTGAGTGGAATCTCCCAAAACTGAGCCACATGCTTGTAGGACTTCCAAAGATAGTCCTTGTGCACTTCATAGATCTCTGATATCTCTCATGAGGTGCGAGATATGGCTGTCCAAAAAATGCTGCCCAATTTGGCTTAGTGCACCTTGGGAACACTTCAGTATGAATTACACCAGAAAATTCTTGATGGTTCACAAGAAAAAAAGGATCTCCCCTAGAATTTTCCCAAAAAACTAGAGCTGATGGAGCTGAAGGTTTGGTCCCACGATGAACAGTTTGAAAGATGTACCATTGAGAAACTTTGAACTGAGCAACACTGCAACTTTTTTCACCAATCGAGATCGGGTTGGAAAATGGAATCTAAGTGGAATATCCCTAAACTAAGCCATTTTATTGTAGGCCTTCCCAAGGTGGTCCTTATACACTTCACAAATCTCTAATATCTCTCACGAGGTCTGAGATATGGCTCTCCAAAAATCGCTACCCAATTTAGCTTAGTGCACCTTGGGAACACTTCGGTCTGACTTGCGCCAAAATGTTGTTGATGGTTTGAAATAAAAAAAGGGTCTCCTCTAACATTTACCTAGAAAAATGGAGCTTATGGAGCTGACGATTTGGTCCCATGACGAACGGTTTGAAAGATGCACTATTGAGCAACTTTCAACTGAGCAACACTACAACTTTTTGTGCAACTTTTGACAATGTTGCAAAAGATTTCTATTATGACCTCTAGACCTATTGAAATAACTTAGAAGACCCTTAGATCCTATATTAGGAGCTTTATTATACCAAAAAAACCAAACCTACTTATCCTATTGTGCAAGTTTTGACAACATTTGTGCAAGTTTTGACAATGTTGCAAAAGATTGCTATTAGGACCTCTAGACCTATTGAAAGAACTTAGAAGACCCTTAGATCCTATAGTAGGAGCTTTATTAGACCAAAAAAACCAAACCTACTTATCCTATCATAGGTCATGAGTCTAATCAACCTTAGGTTTATAAAGACACCTTAGATGGATTGACTTTACAATGAGACCAATCTACTCAAAATGAATGGTTGATCACTAGGATCTAACCATGATTACAAATATGTGAAGATGAACCAATGGAGACTCCTATATATGCCTGGTGTTGCTTGGGTGCCCTACACCAAAGACCCTATAATTTCCCAGGTGTACCCAGTGAACATTATATAGAGCATGAAAGATACACCTACAAACATAAATTCACTTTAGTAATGGAGTGCATACATATAGAGCATGAAAGATACATCTAAATACAATGTAGCACATCAAGCATTAATTCACTTAAATCATAAAATTACTTATTTCTTGGAGAAAACATGTAGTACATACATTATGAAGCATAGACATGAATTCCCTTAAGTCATTCACGTAGGTTGTACACATGAAATTAGGTTATGAGTCATGTACATGAATATACATGAAGTACACACACAATTACATTAATTTATTGAAACACACATGCATATACACAAGTCATGTGAAACAAGAATACACTTAAGACATAAACATCCAACCAAAAAATTCAAGGATCAAATTTGAAGTTTCATATATAACAAAATGAAAAATAATAGCATACATATCAATACATGGTGTACATGCCAAATCCATAATAGAGTTACAAAATATGACATCAACTATGTCCAGTTCGATATATACAATGTACAAATGTCGCGCACACACACACACACATATATATATAAACAAAATTTGGTCATTCAATGACCACAACTAGATCTATACAATGTCTCGATATATCTATGACTGTGGTGGATCATCAAAATTAAGCTTCTTCGCAGCAACACTTGGTTCACTAAGTCTCTACACAAGAACAATTCAAATGTTAAGCCATATATATTATCTCAAAATAATATCAAAATAAATAAATATTGGGCTGTAATTTGCATACTTAAGCCTCAGCTAGATCTCTTATGCTTGGGCTAACTGATAAATGTAATGGGCTCCATACTTGGTGAGAGGGACTCCTAGAAAAATGGCTAGGTAGAGGAATGATGGGTAGTGGTGAAGGGTCCTACAATAGAAAAAATAATACAAAATACATGTTATAAATAATAAATACAAAAAAATAAAAAATCCATGGACTAAAAAGAACATGCATACGGCAGCTGGATCTCCTATGCTAGGCAAGGGATCCTTAGGAAGTGGAGAAAGGTTCACCTCATCTAAGGAAACTATGACCAATTCTTGTATGAAAAGTCATAGAAAATGACATACTAATAGAGGAACATGATTCCTAAAATATTTTGAACAAACAAGAATGCAATTGAAAGTAAATAGGAAAATGTGTTACCTCCTCCCTCTCCTGAACATCAGCAATGTCTAGGGCATTTATCAGTTTAGTGAAACCCAATTGATTCTACAAGTATACAATAAACAAGTCAAGTGCATTAATCAATATAGACTACATTGAATGTTCATAATACATTTTAACAAATATACTTAAATTGTACTTAATTACCTTTTTTGTTTCAATGTCCCTAATGATTTCTTCCTCTTTCCTAATGACCTCGATCTTGGTGGGTTAGGCTAACAAAACTGAAATTAACATAAGAGAAATAATATGATACTACATGGGTTCAATTAAAACTATAAACAAGAGGTGTGAAAAATATGATACCACATAGCTCTCTAATCCAAATTCAATGGCAGAAAGGGTGACATCCTCAATCTCAGAAATCTGAGCCCCTGACAAGCCCTGTTGAGCATTTTTTTGACACAAGCTAACTTGCTAGGATTTCGAGATTCAATTTCCTCTCTTGAAAGAATAACAGAGTTATTCCCAAGGTTCTTTGGGGTTAGGTCACAACTTGCTTGGTTACTTAGTTGAAGATAAATATGATTGTTCACAAGGAGGCCTTTGCTGGTACTTTCAAGACATCAATCTGCAAAAACTTTAGTTCTTTTTTGGTATTTATAGTTTTGACAAATATGGGGTTTACGATAAAATAAATGTAATTTTGTACTTTCCAAGATGTTAGATTTTAGAATTAAAAAGATAGAAGAGAATAGAGAGTAGAGTAACGAGGACGTAAGAAAATGAATGAAAGTGAAATCCTATAGACATAAGTTGTTCATAAACCCTTCCTTACGAATTGAATGATGGGAGAGATTTGGTATAAACCCATGAAGCATGAACCATACCAAGTCACAATTCACTACCCCACAGATGCAAGCATTTGGAGAGAAGACGTATTCACTCGTGCAATATTTTCAAAATCGATCAAATCATGAATCCACCAAGATGTGCGCACCCACGAGAAAGATTTATCATTAAGTCCAAAGATGATCTCTTCCACGCATTCGTCATAGCAAGGTAAAGCAAATAACAACAAACTCTAACTAAAAGAAACACAAATTTGAAACAAAATAAACAAGAAGCTCTCTGAAAATAAGGAATAATGCAAGCATACATTCAATAATTTTGCATATGTAGTAGCAATTCACACACCACAAATGAAGCACCAAATGTATATCTTTATCGCTTTCAGAATCTAATCCTTTACATTGATTTTGTGATTACAATATATAGAATTTGATCCACAACTCTGAATTCCAAATTTAGGGCATCAGAGAGAAAAAATAAATTAAACTAAAACTTTATAGGAAGGGAAACTATTCTTAATTGACACTAGATAACTTGCATGGATCCATGAACCCATTTACAATCAGTTTGCCCCTACAAGGAGGGTCAAAATCACCAAGAAGAAAGAGAAAAGAAGGAGGGTTTCCTCTGAAAACTCAAAGTCTTCTTCTTGTTTATGGAAGTCTTTCTTGGAATCTTCATCCAGAAGCTCTTCTGATGGTGGAGACTAATAGAGAACCTTTAGTTCCTTCAAAATGAACTCAAGCTAACCATCAATTAGATCTAGAGTTCAACTGGTGTGAAAAAATGTGATCTCGCTAGAAACACCTAGTTTTTTTGGACCTCGACCTCAACTTTGAAACTTTTCTAATGTCAAACCTTCTAAGTGTTTATCATTGAAAGCTCAGTCCAAAGTTCAAACTTGTTGGAGGCTGAAAAGGCTGAAATATACAGAAGGCCGAAAAGGCCAAAAATTTAGAGCACAAAAAAGGCCAAAAAATTTGAGGGCCAAAAGGCCAAAAATTCTGTAGGGCCAAAAGGCCAAAAATCTTGGAAGGCCAAAAGGCCAAAGAGCTGGATTGTTTTCGGGGGCCGAAAGGCTGAAAAATGCTTCAAGGAAATCCTTAAGTGTGGGAGACCTCTTTTCCAAAACTTCTTTATGGTCTAAGGGGTCAATTTGGGAACACCTCTGGGTGTGGATCCCTAAGCCTCTGTATGATCTCCTGGACTTCCTCATAGTTTATTTCCTTCCTTTTTACCCTGTTAACCTTCCATTCCTACTTTTCTTTATAGGTAGTTATCTCAGAAGCGAAGAACTGGATCTCTTCTATGTGATTGGTCATACTCATCATTTCTTCCTTTGAATAAAATAATTGTTGCAGGGCTTCCTTGGTCCCTGCACCTGCCATGATGTCCCTGAATTGTTGGACCACTTCTTTGGATTGTCGTAAGACATGTTTGTCATCATCTTGGTATAAATCAAGGTTTCTCCCTGTGAAGAAGATATCTATTTCTCCTACCCATTCTAGGACCTCCTTCTACTTATCGAATATGAAAGCTTGACATTTCTCATAAATGTTGATTATCTTGGTTATGCACTTGATCCATGTATCAAATTTGTCTATCTCCTCAGCTTCATATATTTTTACCAAGATCTGAAAGTGTTGTTTTCTAATGATCTATAAATCCTTGAGGGAGACTCTCCACTTGCTTGTCTCAGGTTCCAGGCCACCATCATCTGTCATCAAATCTATCAGATTTTTAGCCTCCTCTAGAATAACCCTATAAGGTCTGAATATTTTCTTGATGGCACCTTCCTCGTATTACTCAAAATCATCCTTCCAATCCATGCTTGCTTTGATGAAGGATGGGGTTAAACCTTTTGGTAAATATGGGGTGTTTCTTTTATCCAACACTGCCTGTAGTGAGGCCTCTAGGTAGTTAGGGTCAATGGGACTAACCATTTTGTGGATGAACCTATTCAAGGATTCATTTTGTTCTGTCAAGGTCTTTATGGTCTCTTCATCTTTACTCATAAACCACAGAGCATGTTTGAGCCCCAAGGCTACTAGTGTCTTTCTCCCTTCCCTGGTGGGTTCTCCCAAATCTACCTCCTCAAATGTATATTCTTCTAAAGTGGTTTTGGCTTGAGAGGTGCTGGCAGATGGGACTACAACCCATGCCTTCCAGTGCCCCCTAATGTCCTGAGTGAGATAGGACATTGTCCGAGCTAGAAATATGATTTTCACCTAATGAAAGGCTTTCCCTAAGGAGGTTATATCTATATTTTCCCCTTCATCCTCATCTAAATAGGTTCTGCTCCTTGACTTGATTTCTTTGGTAAACCATGTGGGTCTACTAGATGTAGTGACCAGCTCATATGGGGTAATCTAAAGGATTGAATCCAAATTATGGGACACTCGAGTCACCTCTTTATCCGGCCCCTCTTCTTGTTCCTATCTCTGATCCCTTCACTCTCTTTTCCTTGGCATTCTTCTTCTCCCCTTTCTTCTTATGCCTTATCTCCCTCTTGCATTGCTTCCTCTTGTTTTTCCTGATCTTTATCTTCTTCTCCTGAGGAACTACCCGAGGCTTTGGTATTGAGACCATTCATAACTGTCACTATGGTTTGGAGGGCTTATGTAGCCTCTCTGGTTACTGATGGTCCCAGTGTCAGGATGTGGCAAGTCAAAGGGCTTGGCGGTGGTGGAGTAGGTGTTGGGAAACTTGGGATTGGAAATGGAAGAGTAGTTGTTGGAGTTATGAGAAATGGGGGTGGAGTAAGAATAAGAGGTGGGAGAGTAGTTAGAAAAGTAGGAATGTGAGGAGGCATTATAATAGCATTGACCTCTATTGCAGGCTCATTGGTAGTCACCCCTTTGGTGATTTGAGACTCTTGATTCCTAAAACTTTGATCTGCTTTAAAAATATCTCCTACCTTGGGTGTATTTTGCTTCGGATTAGTAAATTGAGTGAGAGGTGGAGTTAAGATCACTTGTGGTTGAAAAAGAGAAGGACCACCTACTTCATATCCAATTGTATAATCTAGTGTATCCTGGCCTTGGTCCTAGAATACTTCTAGACCTTCAAAGTCTAATATTTGGAACTCATCTAATCCCAAAGCATTTAAGGGGTTATCTTTCTCTGTAGATTCCTCCTATTGTTTCTGAATAATCTCCTTTTCTCTCCTTTTCTGAGACCTATTCCTTTTGACTAGGGGAACCTCTTCCTCTTCCTCTCCTTGTGTGTCTTCCTGTACTATTTCCAATCGGGGAGACGTGGAATTTTTCTTTCTCTTGTATGTCTTCTTCCCCTTTCTGGTGATAGGAGGAGATTGTCCAGAAGTAGAGGGTCCCTCATCCGATGCAACATGTGCTCACCCTATGGGAGGATCTAATTTTCTGGTCATTCTTGTCTTAGGAGCCTTAGGCCTTGGGTTTGACCTGTACTCTACTACATGTTCATGGCCATACACCATGCTTGGCTTCTGTGGCAATGCCTTCTTGTATTTTGGCACTGTTTTTATCTCTCTACATTGTTTATCCACCTTCTTGGGTGGATCCATCAATGTTTTCACTGGTATTGGGCTCATTTTGTAGGGCCTCTCGATCCATTCTTCCATTGTTCTCATTACGTTCCTCACCCAAAAATTTATGTCATCATTTTCATCTTTTTTTACCTCTGCATTCATCATGGGTTGGTCATATATTTTGTCATCTGTATAGATGGCCTCAAGAACCTCTTCTGAATCATATTCCCAAAATTTTGGGGGAATAAGTGATGCAGGGGCATCATATGCTCATCACAGGTATCTTGGAGATCCAGGGCATTCCAGTGGACATGGAGCATCTCATAAGGTCAATTGGTCAATTCTACAACCAATTATGGCATTTGCAAGGACAAAAAGTTATAAGTTTTTATGATGTTTTGATTAATTCCAATGTTGACAAGATGTAATTGATCCATGGAATAGGATCTAGAGGTTGTCTAGGGTAGAGAAGTCATTTTTAGGGTCTAGTATGAAGTTATAATAATATCAAATCATTTCACAAATTAAAACATTCAATAAGTTCTTTAAAATATAGTTTATTACTTTAGAAAATTCAAATTTTGAATACAAACGGTTATATGGCATTTTGGAGGGAAACTCCATAGTTTAAATTTTATAAAGGAATAGTAAATGTAATAAGTTGGATTCGGTTGGGAGGAATGTTAACTACCTCCTGGAGTCATAAATATGCCATGGTACAGCCTGTACCTCATGATTGTACGGACTGTTTCTCAAAAACTGAATAAAAGTGCTTTGTTTTAATAGAAATTGGCAGGAATTTCAAGTTTCTTGTTCATCTTTTGCATTGGGATAGATTATATGGTGTTTGCAGACATGTTCTGATGTAAAGGTCCAAGATTTGAATCCAAATTTGTAAGTGGTTTGTTCAAATTCATTGAGTGCTGACTGTTACAGACAGTTTATTGACAATTTTGAAGTTTCTTTCAAATAATCATGACCATTCTATGAAATGTCTTCTATTTCTTCATAGAATGGTATTTCTCTAACATGTATAAGTATTTCTAATCCATTAATGATCATCTAACTACTATAAATG
>MU224529.1:1479507-1496746 GCA_018584345.1 Thuja plicata
GAAACCTCCTAGAGTTGACTATTTGTGGATTTTTCCTATCAGGACCTAGAAGGGTCACTTGGAACACTTCTACACTATTGCTCATTTTGGGTTGTTTCTTGGTTCACCACCCTTTCCTCTACATCAATAAGGGTCTTTAATTCCTTTGCCAAGGTAAGAGTCATCCTGCACTAATCCTGGATTTTGACCTCATGATCATCTATGAAATTCATCCAGTGATCCTCTAGGTGTGGTTCATGAATGTAAAACTTGTCGATGATGTGCCTGTGTGTACCGATAGGAGAAAATTGAGGCCACACTATGTCATAGAGCTGTAGCAATCATCCCACTCAAAGGCCAAAGACTTACTAAACTTCATTTCCTATAGGTTATAGGGTCCTAGTGAAATGGTAAAATCCTAGCAATGCTTCTTCTTGTGTTTTATGTGTTCATATGCATTTGCGAGTTGTCGGGCTATTTCCAAAATGATATCCAGTCGAATGGATATCTAGGCAACTTCTTTGGATTTGTGGTCGATCCCACTATCCAAATATATGTCAAGGTTCTCAATTTTATATTATATGCACCTATGGCCCTCACCTTGGGGGCTACTTCCTCTAACATTCTCTTTCCAAAATCACCCTCAATAGATCGGATGATTGCAAAAATGAAGGCATCATTGACTATCCGAAAGTCGGGGCTATCTTCTGACATTTTTTCCCTTTTCTATAATTGTAGGTATAGAATTTGGGGCCATGAATTAGGATCATTTAGGATCCCTCTCTTTACAAGTCCTGGGTAATCCACCCTTGTTTCCAGTCGAAACAATATGTAAGTACTCATATAAAAATTAGGGTTGTGTTTTACCGCCACTAGTTGTTCATCCAATTTGTCACTAATGATGGTTCCCTAGTCAAACCTAGACCTGTGGCCCCTGAGTCTTTCTATGAGGAGAATAATCTAATTCTCTAGTTGGAATGATTGTGGTAACCCATAGACTCGACTTATCATTGTTATTGCAGCCTTGATGTCATCTTTCATGTATCCTCTCCTCAAGTCTATTTTGTCCAGCTTGTTTTTGGGGAGAGGTTGCTCTAGGTAGTGATTGTTAACTATTTCATAAGCCTCCTCCGCTTTGTTTCTGAACCATAAGTTTCCCTTTTCTATGAAGAATTCATAGAACTTGTCCACACCTTTGTGGAGATGAAAAACATCTTCTATGACATCAGGTTGGATATCCAATACTATTTGGACCTCTGTATTCTGGACGACCCTCTTGTCGGAGTTGTAATGATTGGCCAGGGTCATGATTAGTTCAGGCAAGGATACAGCTACTAGGTGGGATGCTGCACTAACCAGTCTTGCTAATACCAGGGAGGTACAATCCTATGATCTCCCAGTGGATTGGCCACATCTTGTAAGGAAGTCATCCCAATCCACGTTCCTGATATCAATGTCGTTGATCCCACTATGCTTGTTGTCGATCTTTGAAGGGGGAGTGTTCCCCTTGTATTGGTAGTTCATGGGTGAAGTAATCTTCTTCTTAGGAATTCCTATAATAAAACATTCAAGTATCAGTATCTTATTTGTAGAACAAACTGAAAGAAAGCTGACTAAACTAAGAAAATAGAGCAAAACTTTCTAAGTCACCGAGAATGCAAGTTTTTTGCACTTTCGAGGTTTGAGATGCCGAAGACTGTTTCGGAGGCCAAAAAGGCCAAAAGTGAAAATCCATTATTTGGAGGGAGTTCCTTCAGACCTTTTGGCACCTGAAAGTCTAAAGGTTTTGTGAATGCCAAAATTCTGAAGTCCTGAAGCTTGAAAACTAGGTTTCGAAGACTTGGATCTATCATTATTTTGGACTTTTCAGAGTTTCAAAATGTTGAAAGGGTCAAATCTCCAAAATGGTGATGAGGGTCAAGACTTTTGGGGATTCAGACCTGTCAGCATTTTGGATGTTTTGGAGGTCTGAAACATCAAAAGGGCCAAATCTTAGAAAATAAGACACGACCAACTGACCCAGTTTTTGGCCTTTCAGAGGTCAAAAACCAGCAACAAATGTCACGACCAGACAAAACCGTAACAAAAACTAGAGTGGAAAAAACTTGATTCAGCACAGATGGACCTCATGTGAAAAAAAAGGTGCCCAAGGGCTCTTAGAGACTAGGGGAGAAATAAATAGCACGCCCTAGGTCAGACAAGTGCTAGGGCAAAAAAACCCTAAAACCTAAAAAAAAACTAGAGGAAGGAAAAGAAAATGCGAGGCAGCAAATGAGACCTACCTCGGAGGGAAAGGAGTGAGGGGAAGATGACATGATGATGGCAAGGAGGTGAGTACATGATCAATCTCATGGTTGAGGGTGAAAAAATGATGTAGCTACGAGCTCTCAAGAAAAAACATAGTGATCTCGAATGACGGACGTTTTGCAATTTATAACCCGTGGCTTTAATGTCAGCATCTTCGGTGGTTTCGGTGTCTGAAGTACCAAAATTTTGGAGGTAGATACCTTCGGCCTTTCATTTTTTTTGGAGACCAAAAAAACCAAAAGGATTAACTTTCGGCCTTTCGGCCATTTTGGTGTTTCAGAGTACTATGGTCCCCTAAAATGTCGAAAGGTCCGAAAGGCCAAAAAGGTGCTTTTCCTTGTCCACTTATTCTTACACAGGTCCTTCTGAGGTTGACCGAGTGAGGACTCAAGGGGGAAAACAAGACCAAAAAAAAAAGCAAAAAAAATGGGGGTCCCCATGGTCAGAGGAAAAAAAAAAATGGGGTGTGTGTTGTGGACCCATAACAAATAGCCCCAACAAAAGGAGGAATGACCAAGGCATTTCTTTATCATCATTACTCTTCCAAGCTACAAATTTGTAGTAGAACAAGACCAAGAGGTGTTGGTGTCGACCAATCTTTCAATGACTTCCAATCTAAGGTTTTCTGCTGGTTCCTAGTGTGTGTTCATGTGTATTCATTCCTTGACCTTTGATAGTGGTAACTAGACCATTTTCCAGTTGCTCCCGACCTTCGCCAAGTAGACTAGGGTTCCCCAGAAAGAGCTTTGCTTCCAGTCAGGCATTCATAGCCCCGAAATTTTTTTCCCCAAATCCCAAGTATAACCTTTCTCTACTTCTAGTCGGGCATTCATAGCCCCGATAGAGGTTTCCATAGGTGCCCAAGTCCGTTATGTCTGCTAGGTTGTAGCTTTCTTTCTTTTTGAGAGTTCTATCTTTTGGAAAGTCAGTTTGTTTCTTCCATGTACCCCTGAAATGTGTTAAGCCCCTGGATGTTTGTGTACTCCATGTGTTCAGGTCCATAACAATGAAATTCTCTTTTCATATTTAATCTGATCCAGGCAACAATTAGGCTGTGCCACCCAGATTTCACACTTGTGGCCTCTTTGAGACACTTTTCTTTTTGTGTGCTTCTTTTTCTTCTCTCTTCAGCTATTCTTTTCTTTTTCCCCTGCCTTTGCATTCATTCAGACCTAGGTTCTGGGATCGGTGGGTAATTGAATCTATGCACTAGTGTTGGTCACAACTATCAAACACTCAAGGAACAATTGCTATCGAGTGTTTTCTTTTAGTGTATTTTGTGATTAGGATGACCAAGCTTTGAACTTCTTCTTGTCGATCAATGATAACTATCATCACTTTGCCTTTTTGACAATGTTCTCTATGCTGCACATCTCTTTTGGAGAATTTACTAAGAAATACCCTTACTCTGAGTTGTGGACTACCCTGGAATGGATCCAAGAACACACTGACCCAAAAACAAAAAATGATCCCTGACAAAAGAAAGGACGAAAGGACTGATGGCGAGGCCGATGAAAAAATAAAAAAGAAAAGAAAGGAAAGAACCAAAAAAAAGGGGACTATGGTACAAGGGAAGGAAGACAGTCCCGCTTAGGATTCAAAGTAATGTTTGAGGAATTTCCCATTTACGGGAAATGGGGTCAAATCTCCATTCAATGTGTTGATCCTAAAAGTGTTTTCCCTTAGGATCTCTAATACTTGGTAAGGGCCTGCCCACAATCTTTGGAACTTGGTGTGGCTACCCGGCTTTTCTTTTGCCTTATCCCACATGAGGACAAGGTCAAAGATCCTAAGGGCTTTAATGGTGGCTCTCTTGTTGAAGCACCTCTTGACTATGGCTTGATTTTTTGATACATGTTCCAGAGTCGATGCTCACTTCTCCTCTAAGTTAAGGAGATTCATGAGCCAGACTTGGACTCAATCTTCTCCTCCCACATATTGGTCCATGAATCTGAGGAATGGGATCTTTAAGTTAATAGGGAAGACCAATTGTAAGCCATAGACTAGCTGATATGGATATGTCCCCAGAGAATTCTTGATCCTTATGCGATCAGTCCACAAAGAGTATTTGAATTGCGCGTGCCAATCCCTAGGGTTGTCATCCATGAGGTGTCTGATCACTATTGTTAAGTTCTTGTTGGTAGACTCTGCTACACCATTGCCTTGTGGATAGTAATTTGAAGACAACTTGAGAATTACCTGGTTCTTGAAGGCCCATTGTGTGATCAAGGCCGAAGAAAAAGAGGGAGCATTGTCACATACCAAATAAAATGGCATCCAAAACCCGGTTATGATGCGCTCCTCCAAGAATTTGGTTACAAACTCTGTAGTACAATTATTCAGTGCTTGAGCTTCCATCTAGCGGGTGCAATAGTCAGTAGCTGTTAGGATGAACTTGTGTCCTACAGATGAAGGGGGTTAATCATTCTAAAAAAATCCAAGCCCCATTGGGCAAATGGGTGTACCTCATATGCAGGTTGTAGGGGCATCGTGGGGTTTCTCTCTTGAGTTGCACTAGTTTGACAAGTGTGGAAGGATCTCACATGTTTGTTGGTGTCTCTAAATATTGTAGGCCAGAAATATCCTGCCCTTGAAATTTGGTGAGCCGTTACGTCAGCCAACCCACTCTCATCAGGGTTCCCCCAGCCTAGAATATATGTTTCCCATTCCATACTTGTCATGGAAATTCTCTAGGATATGATTTGCCTCAAGTCTGTCCAAGAACCTTAGGTATAGGCCTTCATAATTATGTTTATATAGTTGTCCATTCTTCAACATGTAGAAGTTTCTCTTGATTCTCAAGGCTCTTCTCTGAGAACCACTCATTTCTTCTTGGAAACAGTTTTTTAGCAGGTAATACACTATGTCTCTGTACCATACATCATTGATCACACCTTGATCGGTGTAGGTTTGGCAGACCAAACCTTCTTCAACCTTAGAGATTAGCTTTGTTAGGCCTTGGCCTCTCACTAGTTTCATTGGTTGGATCTCAAGGTCAAACTCTTGGAGGATGGCCATCCATTTTCCTCTCTACTCTCCCAGCTTGTTCTGTACCAAAAGGTACTTTACAGTTGTGTCTAGAACCACCCCAATGACTTTACTTCTCAATATGTAATGTCTGAATTTTTTCACCACTTTGACGAGGCTGAAAGACTATTTATCCAAGTTTTGGTACCTGATCTTTGAAAGGGAAACTCATGAAAGCTATGTGTCTTTCATCTTCACTATTCTTCTTCCATGTGAGGATGCTTGCACACTAGTTCATAGATGCAATAGAGTAGACCTTGAAAGGGGTAGTATAGTCTAGGCTGATTAGGACCAGTGTTGTAGCGATGGCATTCTTAATCTCCTCACAATATTTCTTGGCTAGGAGATTCCATTCAATCTTGGCATCCTTCTTGAGCATGTCATTCAACGGCTTTACTATTTCTGTGAAACCACTAATGAACTTCCTTACAAAGTTGATCTTCTTGAAGAAAGATTTCAGCTCTTTGCGGCTGTGTGGTGGTGTCAATTTCAGAATGGATTCCACCCTTTTAGGATCTATGGCTATGCCCTTCTCTGAGATGATATGTCCGAAGAGTTTTCCTTCAGTTACCCCAAACACACATTTCTTGGGATTGAGGGAGATCCTGAATTCCCTGCATCTTTGAAGGCATTTTCTGAGGTCACTTAAGTGGTAAGCTCTTTGTTTTGAGAAAACTGTGAGGTCATCCATATAGATGATAATGCACTTCCCAACTAGCCCTTTGAAAGCTATGTCCATTACCCTCTAAAAAGTGTCCCCTACATTAATCAATCCAAAAGGCATCTGACAGTAGGCAAAGGTTCCCCATTTGGTTGTGAATGTCATTTTCAACATATCTTCCTCCTGCACCATCACCTGGTTGTAGCCTGAATAACCATCTAGAAAGGAAATCATTTGGGATCCATTGACCTTTTGTAGTACTTCATCAAGAGATGAAAGTGGGTAATTGTCCTTCTGAGAATATTTGTTGAGGTTCCAGAAATCCATGCATAATCTAATCTTTCCATTTTTCTTTCTTATGAGTACCAAGTTCACAACCCATGTGGAATGCTAGATTGGAAAGATGATCCTAGCATCGAGCAAATTTTGAACCTCCTTTTGAATCAAGGGTTCCATGGTATGGTTACAGGCCTCTGTCACTACCAGAAAGGCTTGGAGTCCAGTTTCAGAGGGATGTTGTGCACTATGACAGAGGTGTCATATGTCTTCAATTCTTCATAGCTCCATGCTATGACATCTTGATATTCAGTGAGGAGATGGACCATTTTCTCCTTTTCTTCTTTAGTTCCTACCTTCCTGATGTGGACCTCCCTGGGTTCCTCTTCTGTGCCAAGGTTGTAGGTATCACATTCTTTACCATCCGGTGTTACATCTGGGTGTCTCCTTACTACAGTCTTGTCTCTATAAAAAATCCTCTCCAATTCTACCATCCCTTTGGGTATGGGATTGGTCTTCAAATTTATGACACATTGATCATCAAGAGCTTCAGGTTCAACAATTTCTTCACCTTCATTTTCCTCATCTATGATTTGTTTTTCGAACACACCGGCACACATGATAAAATCCAAGATGTGTTGATCATCCTGGAAGACTTGAAAGTTAGTGACGTTGTCTGGAATGGCCGGGGCTGCAAAAATTTCAACTGAGAATTTCTTCAGGTTGGATTTCCCCATTGGATGTAATGAACTAGCCAACACGGCTAAGGCGTCGATGCCAACATTTCTCCTTCTTGGGATGGTTTTGATGTCAAAAGTGTCAAAGTCATTGATTAGGTCCCATGCTCTATTTTGGTAGGCCGAGAGCCTTTTTTCATTGCAAGTACATTGACTACGAATCAGCTTGGAAACCAATTGCGAGTCGCCTTCTACTGTCAGGTTTTTTATTCCTTTCTCATGGGCCAGGTGGAGTCCAAAGACCAGTGCTTCATACTCTGCAACATTGTTAGTGCATAGAAATTGTAACCTATAAGAAGCATAGAAAGACTTACCTCTTAGGTTTATTAATTTGATCCCCACACCTTCTCCCTATTTACATTTGGAACCATCGAAGTGCAATTTCTATATCTAGGGTTGCTTAGGAGGATTGATTTTGGCTAATTTCCTCTTTGGAGAGTCATTGGTTTTATGTTTCTTCCCTTTCTCCCCATCACTATCAGAAGAGGTTAATTCTCCTTTACCTTGGGCATGCCCAGGTCCAGTGATCTCAGAGCTTCCACCCCCCTTGTTTTCTAGCATTCCTTTATAAGGGGGGCATGCTCCATAATTAGAGGTAGTCCACTCACTAAGTATGTTTGAGGCAGGGCCTCTGTCATCAGAATCTGACCCACTGTCCTGATCTTGGCTTGAGGTGATTGCAGGAACTAGGACCTCTACCTCTAGGGGGATGTTATTCTTGTCCTTGGTCTCAAGGATGTCTTCTTTTATTGTAGGGGTCCCCGATAGCTTACCTAACAAGGTGATTTGGTTTAATACCCTTGATAATGCTTCTTGTGAACTGGGGCATGTGAACTCAGAATGGCTAGCCTGGTGTAATCAACAGTACCCTGGTAGTAACAAAATGTTGGGGTATTCTTCTTGTCCCAAATGTTGTAGGCTGACTGACATGTTGTTGATGAAGTGTTGGAAGATTTCATCATTGATATCTAACTCTAAGAGACCCAGAATGGGGCTATGGTCCAATTCTAGGTCTTCTTGGATTTGGAACATGAGGATGTCATCCATGTGATAAGTGCCCAAGTCCGTCTAGGTGAACATGAATTCATTTGGGGAATTGTACTCAGTGATCATCTGTCTCAATTTAGGCTCTACAAAAATCTTGATCTGGTTATTCAGACCTCTCCATTGTAGCCACAACTGGGTGAAATCTGTGGAAAGCCAACCCCTCAAGCACTTGGTCCATTCTCGACTCAACAACATCCCATAAGTTTTAGGTATGTCTACTATATGTACATCAATGCGTTCTTGTATTCTAGGATCTGAAACTGATTGAATGTGTACATCTTTGAGCACCGATCACTTTGACCTCAGTTTTATCCAATTGCATGACCACTTAGTTTGTTACTTGGGGCACCATCCCCAACTTCTGGCAAATTGACAGAGGCATGACATTGCATGAAGCTCCTAAATCAATCAGGAAATTGTGTAGGTTCTTTCCAAACATCCGTAGACTAAGTAAGAATGGTGGGACCTCCATCTTATCTTTGAACATAGTAGGGAAAGCCTCAGATGTGTTGATTTTGGATGTAGGGTTCCTTTCATTATTGGTCGATGAGCCAGGTTTTGAGTGGTCCAAATATCTTCGAAGGGCCTCCTTCTGAGATGGACAACCTTGTAGTAATTCAAACATAGATATGTTCACTTTGGTTTTCTTCAGTTCATCAACTGTGCTATATTTGTCACTTGACCATGCCACACCTCTATAGCCGGCATATGTACTTTTTGTAGGAGGTGTAGGACCATTCAGGCCTTTAGGAGGCATGGGATTATTAGTAGCCCAAGGATCTAGTGGGGTTGGTTGTTTTCCTAGGGGAATACCATCCATGAGAGGCTCCTTTCTATTCCAAAGGTTGTATGAGTTTCATTGATCATTTTGGAAAGTGTGTACTTTAGAATACTCAGGCTCATTCTCTCTCTGGAAAGGAAACATGAACTCATCTTCTCCTGCAAAAACATCTGAACCTCCCTCCTCTATAGACTCATAGGAATCGAACACCATAGCATCAAATTATGCTCAGGGCTCTTTTGAGTTTTGGATATAATGATCATGGGAGTTGTTCCCTGGTCCATTATTGCCTTGGTGTGAATCTGGAGCCCCAAAAAAATTAGCCTCTGAAGCCTCATAAGTATTGGAATTGTCTATTGAGATGCTGCCATTATTGGGTCTGGTGTTCCATGGCCTGTTTGGCCTTTGCTACCCAAATGTTTTATCTTGCATTTTGTTGTTGTTTTACGTGTTGAAACTTTGATTGGGGTTTTGAGGATATGTATTTGGACTAGCAGGTGCTCGTTGATATCCACCTTGATTCTGAGATGGATTTAACTTCATCCAGGTGAGCTCATTGGTGAGTTGGGATAACGTCCTCTTCATGACATCTAGTTCAGAGGCTATGAGAGTATCACTCTCTACTTGGGGTACAACTCTCTACTCCATGAACATTGTCTTGTGAGCCTCATAACCCAAATAAGTAATAGATGGGGGTGCAGCTACAAATGGTTGTGCCAAAATGGGGTTCAACATAGGCATGTGAGTGGTCAGAGTTTGATTGTTTGCTACAAATGGATGTGGGATAGAAAGGTTATTCATGATAGGTACTATTTCATAACTCCCTTCTTGTGGGTCCATCTACTAGGTGAATGTGATGGCTTCATTGTACACCTTTCCATCGTGTCTCTATCCGTCGAGGGAAGCCTCCTTAGAAAGATTGAGGTAAAAGGATCCAAAGATTTTAAATAAACTTGTATGACAGCCTCCTCTGGTATGGTGTAAGGAGCTTCCAAATTTTGATGCATCTTGTGAAAATGATGATTGAACATAGCAATAGGCTCTTTAGGATCTTTCCTCATTGTAATGAACTGGTGATGTGTTGTGACCGGATCCACATATAGCTTGAATTGATTGAGGAACTTGGTTTAAAACTTATTCCACGCAGAGATAGATCCTCGTAGTAAATTCAAGTACCAATTGTAAGAGAACTCTCCCAAAGTGTATGGAAATAGATGGAAAATAATGTCTTGGTGGGCGATCTCTTTACAGTTGAAAATTTCCTTGAAGGCGTAGGTGTGTTATTTCGTTGTCCTTGATTCACCATATGTAAACCGGGTGCAAAACTTCTCTGGATTTTTGGGTAACTCGTGGAGCTGCCCAACAAATTTAGGGGTGAGCTGGTTACATTGGAAAAAAAGGCCATCGGATGAGGTTACTGCAAATTCTTATTTTGCAAGTTCTGATTTTGCATTGTGGTTGCGATTATAGTCTAGGAGCCGATATGTGATTGCTATCCAAAAGAATCCTAAGACTCGGTAAGGTGGGAAGAGAATTTTTCTTTGTTCTTCCCTTTTTTGCTGCAAGCTTTACAATGATGGGTGAGTTCATGGAACTCACCTCTCTTTGGAGATGATCTAAGCACTCGCTCAAATCTCTCTAGAGAGAAAGATCCAATGTTATCCAGCTTTTGAGTCTTGTGGCCCTCCTTCAAGCGCCACTTTTGTTGAACGTTGTTTTGACACAAGCTAACTTGCTAGTATTTTGAGATTCAATTTCCTCTCTTGAAATAATAATAGAGTTATTACCAAGGTTCTCCGCAATTGGGTCAAAACCTACTTGGCTACTCAGTTGAAGATCATTTTGATTGTTCACAAGGAGGCCTTTGCTGGTACTTTCAAGACATCAATCTACAAAAACTTTAGTTCTTTTTTGGTATTTTCTATTTTAACAAATATGGGGTTTATGATAAAATAAATGTAATTTTGTACTTTCCAAGGTGTTATATTTTAGAATTTAAAAGATAGAAGAGAATAGAGAGTAGAGTAACGAGGAGGTAAACAAATGAGTGAAGGTGAAATCCTATAGACATAAACCATTCATAAAACCTTCCTTGCGAATTGAATGATGGGAGAGATTTGGTATAAACCCACGAAGCATGAACCAGACCAAGTCACAATTCACTACCCCATGGATACAAGTGTTTGGAGAGAAGACGTATTCACTCATGCAATATTTTCAAAATTGATCGGATCATGAAGCCACCAAGATGCGCGCACCCATGAGATAGATTTATCGTTAAGCCCAAAGATGATCTCTTCCATGCATTCATTACAGCAAGGTAAAGCAAACAACAACAAACTCCAACTAAAAGAAACATGAATTCGAAACACAATAAACAAGAGGCTCTCTAAAAATAATGAATAATGCAAGCATACATTCAATAATTTTGCATAGGTAGCAGAAATTCACACACCATGAATGAAGCACCAAATGTATATCTTTATTGCATTAAGAATCTGACCCTTTACATTGATTTTGTGATAAAATTATATAGAATTTGATCCACAACTCTGAATTCTGAATTTAGGGCATCAGAGAGAAAAAATAAATTAAACTAAAACTTTACTCGAAGGGAAACTATTCTTAACTGACACTAGATAACTTGCATGGATCCATGAACTCATTTACAATCATTTTTCCCTTGCAAGGAGGGTCAAACTCACCAAGAAGAAAGAGAAAGGAAGGAGGGTTTCTTCTGAAAACTCAGAGTCTTCTTCTTGTTTCTAGAAGTCTTTCTTGGAATCTTCATTTGGAAGCTCTTTTGATGGTGGAGATTGATAGGGAACCTTTAGTTCCTTCAAAATGAACTCAAGTTGACCATCAATTAGATCTAGAGCTCAACTAGTGTGAAAAAATGTGATCTCACTGGAAATACCCAATTTTTTCGGACCCCAACCTCAACTTTGAAACTTTTCTAGTGTCAAACCTTCTAAGTGTTTATCATCAAAACCTCGGTCCAAAGTTCAGACTTGTCGGAGGTCAAAAAGGCCAAAATATCTAGAAGGCCAAAAAGGCTGAAAATGGGCCAAAAAGGCCAAAAAAATTGAGGGCTAAAAAATTCTGTAGGGCCGAAAGGCCAAAAATCCTGGAAGGTCGAAAGGCTAAAGAGCTAGATTGTTTGTGGGGGCCTAAAGGCCAAAAATCATGAAAGGCCAAAAAATTCTTCAAGGAAATCCTTAAGTGTGGGAGACCTCTTTTCCAAAACTTCTTTGTGGTCCAAGGGGTCAATTTTGGAACACCTCTGGGTGTGCAGCCCTGAGCCTCTATATGATATCCTAGACTTCCTCATAGTTTATCTCCTTCCTTTTTGCCCTGTTAAACTTCTATTCCTGGTTTTCTTTAAAGGCAGTTAGCTTAGAAGCAAAGAACTTGATCTCTTCTATGTGATTGGTCATATTCATCATTTCTTTCTTTGAATAAAATAATTGTTGCAGGGCTTCCTTGGTCCTTGCACCTACCATGATGTCCCTAAATTGTTGGACCACTTCTTTGGATGGCCGTAAGACATGTTTTTCTTCATCCCTATATAAATCAAGGCCAATCCCTATTAAGAAGATATCTATTTCTCCTACCCATTCTAGGACGTCCTTCTTCTTATCCAATATGCAAGCTTGACATTCCTCATAAATGTTGATTATCTTGGTTATATGCTTGATCCATCTCTCAAATTTGTCTAGCTCCTCACCTTCATATATTTTTACCAGGATCTGGAAGCGTTGCTTTTTGATAATCTATAAATCTCAGAGGGCATCTCTCCACTTGCTTGTCTCAAGTTCTAGGCCACCATCATCTATCATCAAATCTATCAGATTTGTAGCTTCCACTAGAATAATCCTATAAGGTCTGAATATTTTCTTGATGGAAGCTTCCCCGTATTGCTCAAAATCATCATTCCAATCCATACTTTCTTTGATGAAGGATGGATTTAAACCTGTTGCTCAATCTAGGGTGTTTCTTTTATCCAACACTGCCTGTAGTGAGGCCTCTAAGCAGTTAGGGTCAATGGGACCAACCATTTTGTGGATGACCCTCTTCAAGGCTTCATTTTATTCTGCCAAGGTCTGTATGGTATCTTCATCCTTACTCATAAAACCCAGATCATGTTTGAGCCCCAAGGCTACTAGTATATTTGTCCCTTCCCTAGTGGGTTCTCCCAAATCTACCTCCTCAAATGTATATTCTTCTGAAGTTGTTTGGGCTTGATAGGTGCTAGAGGATGGGACTTCAACCTATGCCTTCCAGAGCCCCCTAGTGTCCTAAGTGACATAGGACATTGTGTGGGCTGGAAATATGATTTTTTCCTGATAAAAGGCTTGCCCTAAGGATGTTATATCTGTATTTTCCCCTTCATCTGCATCTAAATAGGTTCTGCTCCTTGACTTGATTTCTTTGGTAAACCATGTGGGTCTAGTAGATGCAGTGATTGGCTCATATGGGGTAATCTAAAGGATTGAATCCAAATTTTGGGACCCTACAGTCACCTCTTTATCTGGCCCCTCTTCTTGTTCCTGTCTTTGTTCACCTTCACTCTCTTTTCCTTGGCATTCTTCTTCTTCTACCTTTTCTCCCTCTTGCATTGCTTCCTCTTGTTTTTCCTTACCTTTATCTTCTTCTCCTGGGGAACTAACCAAGGCTTTGGTATTGAGACCAATCATAACCACCACTGTGGCTTTTAGGGATGATGCAGCCCCTCTGGTTACTGATCCTCCCAGTGTCATGATATGGCAAGTCAAACTGCTTGGCGGTGGTGGAGTAGGTGTTGGGAAACTTGGGATTGGAAATGGAAGATTAGTTGGTGGAGTTATGAGAAAAGGGGGTGGACTAGAAAAAAGAGGTGAGAGAGTATTTGGTAGAGTAGGAATGTGAGGAGGCTTTATAATAGCATTGACCTCTATTACAGGCTCATTGGTAGTCACCCCTTTGGTGATTGGAGACTCTTGATTCCTATAACTTTGATCTACTTTAAAACTATCTCCCATCTTGGGTGTATTTGGCTTCAGATTAGTAAATTGAGTGGGAGGTGGAGTTAAGATCACATGTGGTTGAAAAAGAGAAGGACCACCTGCTTCATATCCAGTTGTATAATCTGGTGTATCCTGGCTTTGGTTCGAGAATACTTCTAGACCTTGAAAGTATGATATTTGGAATTCATCTGATCCTAGAGTGTCTAAGGGGTTATATTTCTCTTTAGGCTCCTCCTGTTGCTTTTGACTAATCTCCTTTTCTCTCCTTTTCTGAGACCTATTCCTTTTGACTAGGGGAACCTCTTCCTCTTTCTCTGCTTGTGGGTCTTCCTGTACTGTTTCCAATTGGGGAGACATAGAAGTTTTCTTTCTCTTGTATGTCTTCTTCCCCATTACGGTGACAAGAGGAGATTGTCCAAAAGTAGAGGGTCCCTCATCTAGTGCAACCTGTGCTCACCCTGTGGGAGGATCTATTTGTCTGGTCATTCTTGTCTTAGAAGCCTTGGGCCTTGGGTTTAACCTATACTCTACTGTATGTTCATGGTCATACACTATGCTCGTCTTTTGTGACGGTGCCTTCTTGTATTTCGACACTATGTTTATCTCCCAACATTGTTTATCTGCCTTCTTGGGTGGATCCATCAATGTTTTCACAGGTATTGGGCTCATTTTGTAGGGCCTCTTGATCCATTCTTCTGTTGTTCTCATTACGTGCCTTGCCCAGAAACTTATGTCATCATTTTCATGTTTGTCAACCTTTGTGTTCATGATGGGTCAGTTATATATTTTGTCATCTATATAGATGGCCTCTGGGACCTCTTTTGAATCATATTCCAAAACTTTTGGGGGAATAAAGGTTTTTATGAATTCCTTTGCCAAGGTAAGAGTCATCTTGTAGTAATCCTGGATTCTAACCTCATGATCATCTACGCAATTCATCCAGTGATCCTCTAGGTGTGGTTCATGACTATAAAACTCGCTAATGATGTGGTTGTATGTGTCGTTAGGATCAAATTGAGGCTACACTATGTTGTAGAGTTGTAGAGGACAGTCATCCTACTTGAAGGGAAAAGACATACAACCCTTCATGTCCTGTAGGGTATAGGGTCCTAGTGAAATGGGAAAATCCCAGTAGTGCTTCTTCTTGTGTTTTATGTGTTCATATGCATCTGGGAGTTGTCGAGATATTTCCAAAATGATTATCCAGTCGAATGGATATCTAGGAAACTTCTTTGGATTCATGATTGATCCCACTATCTGAATATATTTGAAGGTTCTAAATTTTATATAATAGGCACCTATGGTCCTCACCTTGGCGTCTTCTTCCTCTAACATTCTCTTTGCAAAATCACCCTCAATAGATTGGATGATTGCAAAAATGAAGGAAACATTGACTATCTGATAGTTAGGGCTATCTTTTGACATTTTTTCACTTTTCTATAATTGGGGGTATACGATGTGGGGCCATGCATTTTTATCATTTAGGATCCCTCTCTTTACAAGTCCTAGATAATCCACCCTTGCTACCAGTAGGTACACTATGTGAGTACTCATATAAAACTTAGGGTTGTGTTTTAATGCCACTAGCTGTTTATCCAATTTGTCACTAATGATGGTTCCCCAGTCGAACCTAGACCTATGGCCCCTCAGACTTTCTACAAGGAGAATCATCAAATTCTCTAGTTGGAATGATTTTGGTAACCCGTAGACTCGGCTTATCATTGTTACTGCAGCCTTGATGTCATCTTTCTTGTATCCTCTCCTCAAGTCTATTTTGTCTAGCTTGTTTTTTGGGAGAGGTTTCTCTAGGTAGTGATTGTTAAATATTTCATAAGCCTCCTCCACTTTGTTTCTGAACCATAAGTTTCCCTTTTCTAAGAAGAAGTCATAGAACTTGTCCACACCTTTGTGGAGATGAAAAACATCTTCTATGACATCAGGCCTGATATCCAATATTGTTTGGCCCTTTTTATTCTAGACCACCCTCTTATCAGAGTTGTAATGATTGGCTAGGGTCATGATCAGTTCAGGAGAGGATACGACTACTGGGTGGGCTGCTAAACTAACCATTCATGCTAATACTAGGCAAGTAAAATCCTGTGATCTCCCGATCGGTTGGCCACATCTTGTAAGGAAGTCATCCCAATCCGCATTCCCGATATCAGTGTCGATGATCTCACTAGGCTTGTTTTCGATCTTTGAAGGGGGAGTGTTCCCCTTGTATTAGTACTTCATGGGTGAAGTAATCTTCTTCTTAGGCATTCCTGTAATAAAACATGCAACTATCAGTATCTTATTTGAAGAACAAACTAAAAGAAAGATAACTAAACTAAGAAAATAGATCGAAACTTTCTAAGTCACCGAGAATGTAGGTTTTTCACACATTCGGGGTTTCAGATGCCGAAGATTATTTTGGAGGCCGAAAAGGATGATAGTGTGAAAAGCCATCATTTGGAGGGATTTCCTTTGGACCTTTTGGCATCTGAAAGTCCAAAGGTTTTGCGGATGCCAAAAACCCAAAGTCTGAAATGACGAAAGGGCAGAATCTCTGAAATAGTGACAAGGGACAAGACTTTCATGGATTTAGACTTGTCAACATTTTGGATGTTTTGGAGGTCTGAAACACTGAAAGGGTTGAATCTCCAAAAACAAGACACGACCAACTGACCAAGTTTTTAGCCTTTCGGATAAAACCCTAACAAAAACTAGAGAGGAAAAAACCTGAGTCAGCATGGATGGACCTCCTGCAAAAAAAAAGGTGCCCAAGGGCCTTTAGAAACTAGGGGAGAAAGAGATAGCATGACCTAGGTCAGACAAGCGTTAGGGAAAAAATACCCTAAAACCTAAAAAAAATAAGAGGAAGGAAAATAAAATGTGAGGCAATGAATGAGACCTACCTCGAAGGGTAAGGAGCGGGGGGAAGACAATATGATGACGGTGTGGAGGCAAGTGCGCGATCAATCTCAGGGTCGAGGGTGAAAAAATGATGCAACTACAAGCTCTCAAGAAAAAAACACAGTGATCTTGAATGTGGGCCTTTTTGCAATTTATAACCTACGGCTTTAATGTCAGCGTGTTTGGTGATTTTGGTGTTTGAAACACTGAAAGTTTGGAGGTAGATACCTTCAGCCTTTGGCTATTTTTGGGGACCGAAAACATCGAAAGGACTGACTTTTGACCTTTCGGCCATTTTAGTGTTTTGGAGTACTTCGGTCCCCTGAAACACTGAAAGGGCTAAAAGGCCAAAAAGGTGCTTTTCCTTGTCCACTTATGTTGACACAGGTCCTTCTGAGGCTGACCAAGTGAGGACTCAAGGGGAAAAACAAGACCAAAAAAAAAAAAAAAGGGGGTCCCCATGGTTAGAGGACCAAAAAAAATGGGGTGTGTGTTGTAGACCCACAACAAGCCCTATAAAACA